>MU869820.1:0-19247 GCA_036418205.1 Ostertagia ostertagi | reverse complement strand
GTGAGGACAGCTGGTGGGCAAGCAGAGAGCACGAGATTAAGTCGAGGTAGCCATATCGGTTACGAGGCTGAGCACAGCGGCCGCAGCAGCAGCAGCATGCAATTAATCTGCTGGTGAACATTGCAATGCGCAATGCGCCGCGCATTCTCGCCGTTTCGATAAGCCCGCTCCACATTTTCCGCCTGGCCGACAAAGATCGATAGTCGATCGACGGCACGACGACACCCTCCTGGTGGTCCTGGCACGATTTTGACTGCCATGATTCTAATTAGTCAGTTCATGATATAGATAACCATAACACAGGGTTCAGCGCGTATAACCAGTCCGCGTGTTAATCACGCGCGCGCAGATTGAGAGCGCGGATCCGGGAGAGGGATGACACGCCTGAGCAAACATCTCCTCTCGAGCCTGTTCTCGACACTGCATAAGTCGATGAAAACAGCTGTACATTATACAACACTCAGCAGCAACTACAACACACTTGGCTGTTCCCACGAGGAAATTTTGTCCTGCTGCCCGGGGTGAAAGTTATCGTTGGCGGTAAGCGAGCCCACATCGACCTCTTCCCAGAAACAAATGAGGGATATTTATCCAAATACACCTGCATGTCCAACGGAATGTGACGGAACGCTTATGCAGCTTTCCTCTAGCATTCGAATGTACATGCAGGTGTATTTGCCCCGATAGATTTTTGCCCCTTTAGTCGGCCGGAGAGGACGAATATGCCACCCCATACCGGTATCATTTCAACCCCCCCCCCCCCAAAAAAAAAGAAAAACTCAGCACTCCTGTCAGCTGTCAAAAGCTTCCATTAGCCTTCGCTCAAGCCTGCTGTGAGCTCTTGATTTGCCTGTTTTTGCACGAAATGGGTTAAAAATTAATGAGTTCCCCTTTAAAACTTGCAAGTCGAACGTAAATGTCTGGTTCCAATTCGCTGAAATATCCTTCTAGGTATAGGGAAAATCCACCCGAATCCTGTCGGTTGGTTGAGCACCAGAGCTCCCAGTAAGTATAGAAACACCTCTTAGCGCTTCATTTCGTGAATAAAACAAATAGGACGAGTTTTAGGCGTAACTTATCGATGAGTAGACGTGTAGATTAAATACAAAAATGGAACCAGGAAATGACTGAATGACAAAAAACGTTAGGTCATTCTTTTCAAAACATCGCATTGTCACGCATTCCAATTTCCGGCACGCTTCTAGAGGCTTTGGTGAATTACCACCAGAATTAGAGGAACATTCCTCGAAAATTTAGTGCTGCAAATATGTTTCCTAAATCGAAAAATGGACACGACAATTTTTGACATCACTCACCCTTATCACCACTGTTTATCCACCCAGAGACTTCACTTGAGCTGAGCCTTAGAAAAAGGAGTTCCGGGTTAGATGAACAAACTGTCTTTCCCCGAAGTTCCTTCTACACTAAAACCGGTCGTGCCCACCAGAATCACATGGCACGTGCAAAAAAAATCCCTCAACAATGCACTGATAACTGATAAGGAACTGAAAAGGCTAACTTCAGTGATGGCTCAATTTAAGAAGTCCGCGTAAAGAGTGCTTTGGGATTCAGCCGGGCAGGCCAATTCTTCAGCATTATTATTATTGTTAACGAAGTAGAAGAGAGGAGTAAAAGAGACTTCGGGGAAAATAATATTGTTTACCCACCCCGGAGTCCCTTACAGTTCTAAAAACCAGCGTCGAAGAGGGCAATGTGCCTCTGGAGAGGGAGGGAGGAGGGAGGGGGTAAAGGAAGGCCACTAGAACCAGGCCTCACGGAGAGGGACGAATTCCGGAGAGAATGAAAACTGCTTACGCACCACGGACCCCCTTTTCTCCTCTAAGGCTTAGTCTTTATAGTGAACGATTCAAAACAATCTGACGCAATTTTACGGACTGGCCCGCCGGAGCCACATTGCGCTAAAGAAGGAATCCAGAAGGAATTGGTCTCATACCAATGAGGTTGGGGCCGCATATTTCATATTCTAAGAAGTAATGCCACTTTTCTAGGGAGAGAATATTCGCGTGTGTATACCACTAGGTAAAATTTCACTGCACGCCCGGATCCCACCACCTTCAAAATTGAATTTCTGTAGGCCGCAGATTTCACATCATCAATCTCTGAAAAGTTCCGGAAGCCTGAAACAAAGATCCAAATTCACATCCTTAACTGGGGGATGAGAACCCGAAAGTATATTATTTGCATGTACGACAGCAAAAATCGGAAGACTCACATAGCAAGTGAAATTCGCTAAATTGGGAGGTCTGCTTTTCGGTTGCACCACCCAATAACGACGACGACGAAGAAATCCAATATGCTCGAATGGCATTGAATTACAATGTGCGGGTCTTGAGAAGTCAAGCAGGATATCAAGAAAGCAATTAATGCACTGGATCTGGTGACTACGGGGGGGGGGGGATAGATGGGGCCATGGGTGTGGCAGCGAGCGCTGAGAGAACGATGACCACACGGTAGTGAGTCGTATAATAAAGCGCGTGGGAGATTGTGAACGACGGGCTGAAAGCCGAGTGAAATCGCGCACCAATTTTACAGCATGACTCACGAATTGCCGAGGCATTGCGCCACAGACCACATTTCGCAACGAATAACGCCCATTTTAGCAGAAAAAAGAAGATGCATCACCTTGCAAAAGCGAAATCAAAGCTGGCCAGCAGTTAAATCGATGATTCAAGCGCTGAAGTGCGCTGTCTTCCAGCAAGTTCCTGGACGGGGATCGAAATCGAAGGACGATTGGACTCTATTTGCGGACGGGACACAGGGTTCACGGACGGGAGTAAATACGAGAAGCGATCGCAGGGGCGGCTAGCCCGGTCACGGGATGCGCACAACACGCAAAACACTGGAGCGCGACGCCACAGGCCGCGGGTCTCGCGGCGCGACCGAAAAAGCGCCGATGCCGACGACGTCGCGGGGCGGGGCGGCGGCGCAACCGGTGCGCAATGCGCGCGCATTGCGCCGCTGGCCAGCACCCCGTCGACTCCTGCCGCCGCCACCGCGGTCACAGCCGACGCCGTCACCTCGCCCCGAAACGGTGGGTTTGAAATCGAACACGAGCCTTGAGAATGGGCCCATGAACCGCTTCGCGCTGTGGGAGTCCCAGCCCCGTCGTATTTACAAGAATTAGTGTCTTGATATAAAACTAACAAGGATTTCTGGAGGGGTTTTGCTGAGAGGGAAAATGCGCAAAAAACCAACATCAACGACAAGAATGACAACGAAATGTTCGCCTAGAAGGTATTATCCTCCGAATTTATACGGCTATTCCCAGCTGGGAGAGCGCGCGCATTGCGCCGAAAAATGCGCGCTTTTGCGGCGGCGCATGGATGGTCATGTAAATGACACGTGTGTGGCTGAATATATGGCAACGAGATGTTTTCGTGGGATGAATTGGAAATTGGGAGGAAATGGCAAATTTGGTAAGTTCCGAGGAATGCGGAAGTGTTGGTCCATAACTCCGATTATACTTTGGGGCCCATAATTCTTCTAATAGGCCTGTTACGGTCGCTGAGTTAGCGACGAGAGCAAAAACGACTTCCTTTTGCCGTGTTCCGCTTGAATTTTATCTAATATTTAGGGTCTGGGGGATGACCCGCATTTATACCTATACCCCTACCCTACCTGGGTTCTTTCCCTTACATTGGGAACCTTTGGGTGGTTCGCTGTCCGAAGCGCGAAATTTCAGCTGTAAGAACCCCGGTCCAATCCTGGGGCCTGATGCAGTCTCCCAAGGGACATTGGGGACTGAAAATCCTTTTATAAATTGTTCTACTGTTTCCAACTGCGGAATTGGGCCTGATGACGGCCTACATTTAATGTATGTGTGTAGGTCGAAGTAAATGCATGAACCGGAAAGAAGCGATTATTTGTTAAAAACAAAAATTTGAAGGGATTTTCGCCTCCACCCCTTGGGAGGAGGTTGAATTCAAGTCCCTGAGGATGGTCTTTGGGGTATCCGGCATGCGTTCGCTGCTGTGGACGTAGGCGGGAGGTCGCTTTCTGTCTAACCAAACCTACACCCGGGAACCTTTGTTGTAGATTCTACCGCAGATTTCGCCAAAACTTATAAGGTAAAAGACTTCGTTAGCGTGCCCTTGAAACTTTGATTGACCTTATAGCTGTCTGTCATAATTAACGATACTAACAAACGTAACATTCTGAACAAATACCACTAAGGTCCACAGGTATAAGAGACGCAGAAAATTCCATACTGTCCGACTCTGACGTGTATAAATTTTTTTCGCAAATTCTATTTTATTTTCTCCAGGGAGGAAAATGTTAACAGACTGATGATTATCATTGTCCCTGGAGCGCGCCATACACTCGACCCTTCCTCTAGTATCGTCGGGGTGTTTGGGCGTACATATAAACTCAGACAACCTACATATCATTTCTAGAGCAACGCGCCTCCTGGCGGGGATGATGCCGTCTGGAGAAGGCCACTAGCACCAACCATAAGCCTGACGGAGAAGGTGGCTCGGAGAGAGAATGAGGATTGTAGCGCACCTTGGCAGTCTCCTTCTTCTTGAGCGCCAGTTTAGAAATGCGGAAAATCGCTGATTCTGATGCAATACGGCTGCCCTCCCTGGAACACTTTGCACCGCTTTCCTTATAAGTCCTTTACGCTCTCACATAGATTCGTGGCACTAGAAGGCTTTGTTTAGGCGAATTCAAACGACCCTGAGCAGGTTTTGATTGTTCAGGTTGTTCAATTACTACGCGATGTCTGCAGGCACTTTGACTATAGACATTTTGTTATTTTTCTGAAAGCTTACGGTCAACTTCCGAGCGCTCCGCCCCCCGCCTACTCCCATCTCTCGCTGAATGCCTCCACTTTGCAAAAGTCTCGTCACGAATGCAGTAAGATCGACGGTACCAAGCAGTTCTTTCCGATGTGCGTTTGTTTTTCGTGCAGCACCCGCTTCGTGTGAATGACAGATCGATGTCAGCGGTTGTCGCTTCATTTATTTCTGCAAATGTGAAACGAACGTCGCCTATTTCCAATGTTTCAACATGCAAATTTGCATTTTGGGCGCAGTGTCATGTATTACATCTGTACCCGCTATGGTCAGTGACGGCAGGGCAATTTTCGTAAATGCATGCACGTTTCGCGGGAATAGCCTAAGAATGTGTAATGTGGAGCGATGTGTAGTAAATTCGTTCGGAGTTCCAGACAAAGGCACCGCCTCAGCGGTGTGTGTAGTACTAAGGCTAAGCTTTTTGAAGGATGGGAATGAAAGTACCCTCGCCTTCAAATGACCAGAAATTGTGCAATTGCAGAAATTGACGTGGCATTAACGTGGCATCGATTCAAGAACATCTTTGAGCACACGTGACGTCACCTTTTCATCGAGAATTTAGCCACGTGTGCCAATGCCACGTCAATTTCTGCAATTGCACAATTTCTGTATCTCTTGAAGGGAAAGGGTAAGAGACGTTTTAAGGCGCCATTCGCATGGGTGTCGGTAATTCATTTCAAACCATATAAACATCCCGTTTTTCCGCCAAAAAGGCCGGCCAAGGTTTAAAGGTGGAGAAGAAGACGCACTAGAATTGGAGCAAAGTTTCCACCTCCCCGATGTGCGCCGACCATCCAGGCAGTTCTGAGGGCAGGCTCTGGTAGAAATGCGTAGAATGGCCGTAGTGCGTAGGGTCATGATATACAAGTCTAAGACGCTGTCAAAGCTTCAGCCAGGTTCTTACAGGATAGTGTATAATCACGGACTTGACTAGACATGCACATGGCTTTAGACAAAATGCCCTTGTATTGACCGCGCTGTCGCTAACATTTGGAGATAGCGCGATGCCTTCGGAGGCGGAGCTATCCCGGTCGCGAATCATAAAAAAAAAAAAAAAATAAAAAAAAAATGGCCAAGGCATTTCCACGTTTCGTGACTTAGGGTGTTGTTTAGTACCGTGATTTTAGGTTGGATTAACAGTGCCAACTCTTAGGCGGTGCACCGATCAAGATGGTGGGGTAAGAGTGCTCGATCATAACAGTTGGAGCGCGAAAAGGGCCGCCGGTTGCGTAGATGTGAAAAGAGATCATCGATGACCCAAAAGGCGGACATCTTGTTCTAAAAGGCTGATAAGGCGGGTAGCAGTGGGTATGAGAGATAAAGGGGCGCCGAGGGAGACGGGGGAATTCTCCGGACGAGAGAACAGTAGATCAGCGAGGCGACAAAGCAATTTGAATTTTGTGCACTTCCGTTTGTGGCCAGGTGAAGAATTGCAATGGTGCGGTTTGAATTCAAATACAGTTGTTTCATTTATGACTGGTGTTGGGGCGGAAGTGGTGTAGTGACAAGTGGCACGCTTACCACGCGAGCGGTCCGGGGATCAAATCCTGGGTCGTGAGTCGCCCGGGCCAACCAAGCCTTCCATCCCTCCGGGGTCGGTTAATTGGTACCAGACTTGTCTGGGAGGATAAAAAACACTGACTTGTACATCGGCTGGCCCCCGCAAGTCATTGTATAGGCCACATCGCATTCAAATGCCACTGCGAATGTACAAATGGAAGTAGAATGCGTGCGTCCCAAAAAGGGATTGATCAAAACGGCAAATGCTTTGGCAAATGCCTCCTTTTTTACCTGATTTGGTTTCTTTCGAATTATTGTATCGCTTCTACGAGTGCATGGTAATAAACAAATAAACAAATAAACAAAATAAATAAATAAATAAATAATGGATTACTGCACGGTGGGCGTACAGGACCAAGCGTTTGGCGCATAGCAAGTGGGTTGTAGAGGTCTTCTGCCAACAATTGACGCGCTGTGGTGGACCCGGGGCAAAAAATTCTGTCTCGGCCACGGCCTCCTGTTCAGTTTATGCGCAACAGTTTGCTAACCTCATGCTGAGCTGTCTTGAAGATCCAACTCATTTTCATGTGGGCCATCAGGTACTCTTGAGAATTGGGTGAAGCGAATGCTTAGGGGTCCTTCCAAAGGCGCCGTCCATTCGGTCTCCGTTGTAATGCTGAATCGATGACTTTTGTACCGATCTTTATAATTCGGTTGCCGTTAGACGGCGAAGCGAAACGAGGCGAATCTATTAGAGTTATTGGAAAATCCGATTGCGGAAGCCGTTCGAGCCGGATTAGTTAAATCGGTCTTCGACGGATTAGACGAGCCGTGCTTTACTCGTCGGAAATCGCAGAGCTCGCATGACGTTTCTCAGCGGATGAAATGCGCTTTTCACGGATCTTCCCCCGGGGCGACCATGTGTGGTAGGAGGCTGAGGTCATAAAATCCGTATCAGCAATCTCTCGAAATGAGTGCACTACCTTACCCAAGCTAAGAGGATGAAAATCGATTTCCGCTCAATTTGCAGACCTTTGGAGTGCGCTTTCCTGGCACTTTTCCTCTCAATTTTCACTATCGATTTATCGATTTGGGTCTGTGGAGGTTGGAGAAGAGCAGGTCTTACGAGTGAAAGTGGTACCTGTTGTCACTGTGGCATCGTTGTCCATCCTGGGCCGTGTCCAATCTTTTCCCCAGGCTAGGGGAACAGGAGATCCCCGTGAATCCTTGAATTCACAGGTTTTTGAAGGACATCGTTTCCCTACTCTACTTTCCTTTTTACTTTAACATACATACTATACATTTCGAAGTGGGGCCCTTCTTAGGGTAAATGTGGTTGGAAAGCCGAACAAATTTTGTGGGTTTTTTTCCTCCCCCTAGCCTGGAGAAGGGAGTGGATATACCACCTGATTCAGGTTAGGCTCATCGCAACATCTCAGATGGCATTTTCAAGATAAACTTCATTACCATTAATTAGTTGGCATTCCAGCGGTACATTATTAGGGTTGGGATGCCTGTAGGGACTCCTACGTGCCAAAAAACCTCTCTATGACGGAGGTAAGCTTTAATGATGTGCAGATTTGGACCTGGGATGCTTGTTTACCCGGACGATAGCCCTGACTTTCTTCCCCTGGGGATGTCGATCCGCGTAAGCGCAGTCGACAATGTGCCACTGGCTGGGTGGCTAGTTCGAGCTGCTGCACCTCCCCCGCTTCAGCCTCAGAACTCGTCAAATGGTGGGCCGTCAAAAGTTGACAGCCGCGATCTTCAGTGTGTTACTACTCATCACCACCCGGCTTGCTAGCACATCGATCCGGGTCATCTGATCGGGCTGAATCGCTCCTAGTAGGTCAAGTTCTAATCCGTCATAGATCTCTTGGAAATCGGTTTTTGTATCTGTGCTACGAGCGAACCGTTTGGTTTCCAGGAGTGACCAAGGGCTATTCAACATAGGTTCAACAATTTTTTTCACATTTCTTCCGCTGTTGTGTCTTTCCTAGAAGTGTTCGAATCAGCCATGCGTTCAGTGCTAGCGCCAAAAAATGCGCCAGGAAAACGCGGACTGCTGGGCGCTATTGGACGGGAATTTCTGCGCAGTGATTTCTTTGTTCATCTCGTTGGTCGCTGTGTTCTATCGACGCCGCTGGCTGAGTAATTACCGACGCGATTAAGAGAAAAAAGCCGCTGAAACCAGACGAACATCGCCGCTGAAATTGAATTAGCTGACCAACCAGGCGAGAGTATTTCTCGTTACCATCGCAAGGAACAACATGAAACCTGGCTCTCTCAAGATAAACAATGAAGGATGAAGTATTCGGCGTTGATCAGCCCAATTTTGGATGCGCCACGCGCTCTACTTCCATTCAGAATCGTAGTAGACTTTTGAGTGGATTTGATCTACACAATGGCTTGCAGGGTAGTGGATGTGCAAGCCAGGGTTTTGGTCCTTTCAGACAAGTCTGGCAGCAATTAACCGGCTGGAGGAAAGGAAGACTCAATCAGCCTTGAAGCGTACAATCGTGGATTTGGTTTCGGGAAATCGTGCCTTCAAAGGCGATGGTAAAGGTCTAAGTTTATGAAGGACAGGTGGCCTTTTAGAAATCAAGGTAGAGGTAGTCAGTGAAGGTGAAGAAAAAAAAACAAGAAAAACGGCCCAGAAATTGATGAATGACCCCGCTTTGCCGATTGATTACGCACTTGGCACGCCTCACCGATGCTGCCCTCTTCAACGCTAACGCTCTCTCTGCTAAAGCAGCCAGCGTCAGATGGCGAGCGAGTGGGCGGGCAGAGGCGCTGGCGGCGCGCGGATGGCCGTGCTAGATGGTTGGAAGCCTATCCTTCGCTGCGAAATGCATGTCAGTCTCACCCTTAGGGAGTTCGCCTATTTTTCATTAGGGAGGTTTAACCTTTATCGTCCTCCACCCTAATCGAGGAATCGTCACTTTTAGATAAACCTTTTGCCACTACACCCCTTTCGCCCTAATTCTTCTAAGGTCTAATGAAAATGTCAGTCAATAGATGGCATCTAGGCTGGAAGGTTTGGGCGAGCTCTGAAGTCTCCTGGAGACAAATAACAATCTTCGAGCTCGTTTGGCCAACTGGTCTGTTTTTCTTTTCGCTTCTGGCGATGTTCAAATCGGATTTCGGGTCGTTTCCATAAGATTTGATGGTGGTGCCGAAAATAAACATATCCGTCATGTTCATCAAATCCCTGCCAAACACTTCAGGCCATCATAGTTTTCTTTTTGTTGGGAAAGGAGGATTGAAAATCTGCTTAGAGCCTACTACTCACTTACACGTCGTGAGGTGTACAAAGGTGCAATGGTGACACGATTAATTAAAAGCGCACCCCACGATCAATTTGATGTATTAATCAAGATCAACCGTCCATTGAGGATCGGAAGAGCGTCGTGTAGATTTGGACTGATGTGCATGTAGAAGTAGATTATCAGAAAGCTTTGGTTTCTTGACGAATTCTCACTCACGCATGGAGTTTTGATTTTTGGTGATTTTTAGGTTTCAGGATGAACAAGATGAGCCAAGTTCACCTACAAAATTACGAAACTATCGACAGCATCGACCATTGGAGAAGCCGTTTGGGAGATCCCCTCCAGGGAGGAAAGGGTATAAATTTTGAAGTCGGCACAGAGCGAAGTTCAACCCTGTGTGGTATTTCTACTCAAACATATAAGTAGGGATGTGAGGTGGAGAGTCGTTCGAGAAAAAAATGCCAGAGGTCGTCAAAGCCCTTAAAAATGATAAGAGTCCACTTGTTCAACGCTGTGGAGGAACTGAGACATGTAGGGAGTGAGAGAAGAATAAATTTGGGCGAAGAGGGGAAAGAAACGAATTGAGGACGAGGGAGGGTAACAGATCAGCGATTCGAGGGTGCATGAATTGGGGCGTACGAGAATCCAAGTTCTAAGTCTTATGCATCTCAGTGACGCGTTTTGAGGTGCAAATGTGGCAGGACGTCTGCAGTTGTGAAGGTAGGACGGGAGGAATTTCTTCAACAGATATGACCATGAGATTGCCTTCAATTGGAAAAAGAATCCCTTCGACTTTTGCATCCCTTTCGTTACAAATGCTAGAAACACCGAAGTGTTTCCTCAATTCCTGAAGGAAGTCAAGTTCATGGCGCGTCCAACGAAGGGGTTAGCAATGCCGAATTTTTGGCGAAGACTGCCTTCAAGGCCGCTAAGGGTGCACGGTTTGTGGACTACTTCGTTGATCTTCATAACTTCGAATTTCAGTGGTAATGAGAACAACGACGCGAAGTCAGTCGCGGAGGCTCTGTGTGGAGCTTAGACGCTGCCTGCCTCGCCTAATCGGGTCAAAGCCTCTTCATCGGAATTTCGCTGGCAGCTCTTGTTTATCTTCAGATCTGCATCTGCAGCACGTGTTTTCGAAGACATTCTTAAGCGACATTCAGAACGCAGCCAGCCACGGACTCTTCAGGTGTGAGCGGGTCCAGTTTGGCATCTTTTTTTTGATTCAAAGGAAATCTGAATTGAGGATTGCATAGAGGGTGAAGGACAAAACAGTTGGTAAAGAATCACGAGAATACTTCTCCATACTAGACGAAGAGCACTCATCCTACGCAGTCATTTGCATTACCATTGGCCTTTGCGGGGCTTGAACCCGCATCTCTTGCTCATCGGACAATTGTGCCATCATTACGGTTACTAAGGGGGGCATTGAAAGGAAATGATCACGCTGGCTTTCGCGTGGATGTTCTACCTCGCATCATCAACCGATAAGATCTGAGATAGATGAAGGTTGGACTAGCGTTTAGCGTTTATGGTAATTTGTTACGATGAGACCGACGGCTGATGGCCGGGACCGCTGGAAAACATTGATGGAAGAAGCGAACCCGACAGAGTTGGACATGAACGCTGAGAAGAAGGAGGAGAAGAAAAAGAAGAAAAGGGTTTTTTGGGGAGGATTTGAGCAATCCTGGTTCTCCCTGGCGTTTTTCCCCTCTCCTGGGTTTAGTCCAAGTGTGCCTCACTTGTAAGCCCTTTTTGAATGCCCCCTACCCCTTCAAGACCATGAGCTCCTAAAGGAGCATCACCATACAGCGGTTAAGAAACAAAACAAAACAAGGTTAGTATAAACTTTTATTTTTCACCTGAAGCTATACGGTGTCCAAAATAGAGCCCCTCTCCTCCCAGAAGGCCTTATAGCAATTCGTTGGTCAATCGAGGGGTTCGGTGGCTTCCATGCGGTTTGAGCTACGAGATTTGGAGGTGGTAACGACGTTTTGTCCTGGCACCATCTCTCCCTTTGAGCCCTTATTTATAATAATAATTAAATGCTAATTATATCCAATAGTTAGCTACCGCGAGCACTCAAGCCAGTCGCAAGTTGAATAGTTGAGTCATTTCAAATGCAAACTTCCATTGTCCCAACGTTATTGTTTTCCACCGGGCATATCGCCGAGGCATGGACCATGCATTAAAGAAGATAGATCGCTGAAAGGATGAATGAGGTTCTAATCCATGATTGACACAAGAATGCCATGGGAATGGTAACGAAATAGTAAATGTGGCGGTCGGCTGCTCTCTGGTGCGAATCGAGTCTGCCCACCTAATTAAGGGCTCTTCATCTGGGTACTCAACCATTGGCTTCATACGTTGTGATGCTTCTCCCACGTGCAATTATCGAGTGGAATGAATTCAGCGGAATGGAACGAATTCAGAGAAAACACAGAAAATGAGCAACTTTTCAAAAATGGCTCAAAATTGACGCTTTAGTGAGAATTGTTGTGAGGGGAAGCAGGATGGTATTAGTGAGATTTGCTCATCTCACCTTCTTTATAGGGATGAATGCAAAAGTGATCAGCAATGCGAAAAATCCCTTACCTCAGCCGAGTTATGCCAGCTGTTTTAGCGCGAAAAGTCCCCACTCATTCCTTTGGAGTGCGCCGCGCATTCGACTTTTTCTTGGAAGCTCATTTTCTTCTGGAGTTATGCAACTCACGCAATTGAAAGTTGAAGGGATCCTTTATCCGAAGAGTTCGCTCCCTGATGCAAAGGTGGAACAATGAAATTTAGTACTTCACAGGGAGTGATTCCTTCTGGGCGTTATTGTGGCCGTCCAAGAACAGGGCTACTTTATTACCCCGTAATGGGAAACATGACGCGTGCATAATTTAACGGTCATAATTAACGTCACTTTAGGGAGCTGTAGAAGCGAGAAATGCTCAGTGAGCATAAAGGCAGTCGACATGCTGCAAATGTCGTCAGAAACGACGAGAACAAAGGGCGCATGCGCCGGACGACAGCACCCGTCCCCTGTTGAAGGCGAGCCGGGAACCAATTGGATTTGGATTTCTGCTGAGACGTTCAAAGTCTGCAGCCGCCATGCCCAATCGAAAACAGCTGCCAATCAACGTTAACAAGTAACCCCTTAATTTTTCGGCATGCAGCATGGCCCACGCCCTTAACAAGAGAGCATAGTTAAATTTGATAAAAAGTTATCAGAGATACCCTGCTTTTGTTACCGTGACGCGTTAAGGGTAGCGATCACCATGGGTGGAGGGTGAAGCGGTTTTGATGATGTCATTGAACGTCATTTTTGGAAGGATGCAAGATACAGTCCAAAATCTACCCCGTAAGCGTGCTTGGAGTCTAGTCCACCGCTGACGTTCAATGACGCCATCAAAGGCGCACTCGCCTTCCACCCATTGTGATCACTTCCTCCAATTGCAGGTGCTACGAGATGTCGAAAGTTGAGGAAAGGGAGTAGGCTAGCCTTTCATGGAACTCAGGAAGTCTGTGGTCGTTTTATATGGCGTTTTTGCAGAAGAGGATGCGCCTGTGGCGGCCTTGCAAGACCTTCCTGCATGTGCCGCCTACGTGCGGGGCCCCGTCAGCACGGGACCCAGTATGCATTTTTGCCTTCTGTCACACACAGTCAAGCGAGAAACATCCTTGATAGCGCGCAGCGATTTTGAAATGGTCATATTGAGGTATGCTAGTGAAGACAGATCTCGCAACGTTCAGGTCAGGAAGCGGGTGCGCCAATCGAGCACGCACTTTGAGGCCTAGGGTCCCCAGAGCAATATTGTCTGCTGGGCACGCCGTGTCCCATTTCTTGATCATGAGAGTTTGCGTCAGTGAGACAGGGTTTTGGCGAAACCATGCCGGGATGGCCTTGCTGGCACGCGGCCCCAGCTTAATTTTTCTAAACGTCTCTCTTTCCAGACTCACTCCTCAGAGGTAGGAGAGTCATCACTGAAGTTTTACTGACCGCTGGCAGCATAACCCTTATTGTTAGTCATTTGTATGCGAATACGCAGTACTTATTGCTATTTCATTAAAGGCAAAAGTCGGGCTCAATAAGGGGGTATTATGGCGATTGAAACTGAGTATAGAGATGCGAAGTGGAACGACAGTGGAGAAAAAACTGAGAAAAACCGTCGACAAGGCCGTTAACAAAACCCTCTTTCCCACTAGCAGTGAAGGAGGCTGGCTTGGGGAAAGAGGCACGTACAAACAAGTTTTCTGAAGATATCAGTCGTTCTATCGGTTGATACGGCAATCAACCTAGCTGAGCACCACGTTTGGCCAGCACACCCCACTTCGCGAGGCGGGTCCAAAGGGATCCGGGTATTCTAAGACGTCGACCGGGTGCGGATGAGACGCCCGGGGGGCCTACTACGACGTTTTTTCAAGCGCGGACGGTTGCATGCAATGTGTGATCTTTGCATCGATTCAATAAGTTGGCTGTTTCCTTTAGCGTTGCCGCATAGCTCAAATGACTCTTTTACGGGAACATCTAGCTCGTTATCGAGATCAAGAGCGACGACTGAGCCCTCATAATTAACTATTTAGTATGGTCCGAACACTAATGGAGACGCCGAATAAATAGCCACATGCAGAGCAGCAAGTGCATACATGAAAGTTACCAAAAATATTGATAGCCATATGTCATTGAGGCAGTTCAAAAGGAAGATCTGCAAAACTACTCAAATATGAAGTTTCGTAGGATCTTGAAATTGACTTTCTTCCTGATCCTCCCTTTGTGATGTGATGAATTTTCCTTTGTCATTCAGTTGAGATGCTGATGAGTTTTAATTGTATCATGAGTGATTTATTACGATTGTATTTCCCACGATTGCCTTATGCAAACGTAATAAATAATAGTAGAGATAAGTTTAGAACATCGGCATTCCCCAAAATTGTTGCAGCTACTCAGCGTACAACCTCCGCGGCCACGGGAATGGGCTTCTCTTATAGCGCGGCTGAGCCTGACCTTTGCTGTGCAGGTTGGCTGCCGGAACCGGTCGAGGGTAGGTTGGGGAGAAATTGGAACCTTAACCAGGGCTTGGTAAGTATGGCCACGCCACTCAACTCATTCAAGTTTGGCAGCGACACGCGTGGGAGCCGTAGCTGTAAAGATCACTCCCGGTTTTTGACAAAGGGGAAAATGGTTTTCGTTATCTGCCAAGTATGGGATTCGTACACTTGAGATAGTTTTTGATTGATTTAGGTGAAGAATTGTATTTTCCTTTCCTTAGCGACCACTACCGAAATCATGATCACTTCTGTCCAGAAGCTCACGCAATGCGGGTCGTAGTGTCTAGACACTCAACCAAGTGCTATGCACGCGCGCCTGGCGCAGTCAAATGTGCTAAACTATGTGAGTCCAGACTCGCTCGCATAGCTGATTTATTCTGCCATAAAATGGGAGGGTGTAATTAGTGACAACTTATAGAATACAACTGCAACAGGCTAATCATTTCATTGGCAGACAATAACTACATCTTGTGGAGACCGTCGTCATTTGTGGTGCGTGGTCTGCACTGGGCGCGCTTCTGGTTTTGTGAAACAGAGCAGAGAAGTATGAGGGAGTGTAGAAAATTTGTAGAAGCGCAAGTCGCAATCGTTGGAACAGACCTCCAATTTTCGTGAACCAAAAGCTAATATTTATATTCCAGAGGAGTCGAATGACGTCGGAAACTTTCAAAACTTTCGAAAAATTCTTAAAGCAGTGGGATGCTGATCGAGCTATTCCCTCATGCACATCGCTAAGGACCTCCATAAATACGATGCATAGAGTGAACCTTCGGGCGGTGCATTTGGTTGATTATCCAGGAAACGACCTCTATACAACATAATAATAGTCGCGCTGGACATATCAAAAGGTAAACGTTTCCTGTTTTGGGCTGCTTAGTGAGGAAACACCATCGACTCAATGAATATCCACGGGGAACGAAAACTGGAATGGGACTCGAATACGAACTTTCGAATCGGCTTTCGGCACCCCAATAACCCCAGCTGCTGAAGATGATTTACTCAGCTGAAATGGTGCCGGAAGGCACGTGAACATTTTGAGTTGGTATGCACTAATCAGCAATGGCGGCAGTCTAAGCCGTCATAGAAATTGCCTCATTTCAGATCGCACTTCGACAGCACATCGCTGGAGCTCCATCAGGCTAATGCAGAACCTCCAAATGAGGCCTCATGCGTTTTTCCACCAACCGATGCCAAGCAAGGGATATTTTGGTAGTGCGAAGAAAAACCCTAAAACGAGAATCCAATATGAGGTGAAGTTGTCTATGGGGGGATGGCAACATGACTTACGAAGCCATAACAATACGCAAAGGACATTCAAACAGCAACGATGCCATGGCTGGTGTCAGAGTCCGCGATCCGTCGCGCGACTCGCGCGAATCACAGAAATCACAAGTGCCCGATCAATACTGCGAGGTGCTCTCCAATCCCGCCGCCATTTCTGCTTGATGGTGATGGTTGAATGACGACTGTTCATGATTCTACTTGTTTCATATTCAGTGTTTCAAATGTTCAAATGGGCACTTGCGATTTTTGCGATTCGCACGCGCGACGGATCGCGGACTCTGGCACCGGCCCATCGATCCATGGTCGCGCGAAATGGCAGGTCTCCGTGCAATCTTTTAGAACTTGATAGCAGTGCACCTTCCGTTCTGTAGCTCTCGCAAGGAATTTCAATCAGTTGTAGTCTTCACCACATTCGCGACTGGTATTTAAAGAAGGCGATTACGATAAAGAGGAGAGAAGTATGTATGTGCTGCACACGAAGTAGTTACTTCACAGCCAAGGAAGCGAAGTGTGGCGCTTTTACTACGAGAGGTTGCTGGTTGCTGAGCACTCCTTGGAAACTGCCACGCCTTCTATTGGTGATTTGACGAGCTGTATTAACAACGCGACACAATGGGAGCATCTCGACTGCAGCGCGTTTTGCGTGGTGTCCGAACGTGTTGCGATGAACTCGTTCATACTACCGCCGTTTTAGCCACTGTTCGTCATTCAGCGAAGACCACCGGCCAAATAAAGGGTTCCCTTTTTTCGCGCCTTCTTGACACATTTCTCTGCTTTTTCGCCATTACTAACACTGATCACCCTCATTTCTCTGTTAGCCCCTCTAGAACCTCAGTCAGGTGGCCACTTGCGATTCTGGGCGATTCGCACTGCGCGACGGACTGCGGACTTGCACCGGCGATCGAATCCATGGTCGCTAAGCCGTGCACGACCCAGCAGGCGAGTTCATGAGGTCGTGAACCGATAGTAATGCTTCAAATCCATAATTATTTTATCTTTATTGATTTTTCCTTTGTTCTTCCTTGCGTTAGTATTTACGAAATCCTGCCGCTGCGTTGTTAGCCCATCTGGTGCAACAAAATAAACAATCTGAATAAATAAATTAACCAGCCACTTTCTTAAGGGTTATGTGACTTGCCACAAGTTGGCAAGGGGCTAGCAAAAAGCGGTGTTGACAAAATTGCATCATGGGCAGAGCTGAATGTGCGATACAAGCGGTCGCAGGAGTAAGGGGGTAATGGTAAGGCATCGAGAAATAGGGGGGTAAGGTCTCTTACCCTTCTACTCTGATCGACCGAGCGCTTTGGGTGGAAAAAGAAAGTGGACGGGCCAGTGGTGAACTGTGTCAAAAGGGCTGCTTTCGTAAGAAAAAGCATTTAATTCTGGATCTAAACGATGTGCTCTGGCTAACAAGGTGACGACAGCCCAGGCATAACGTCCCTCACCTTACCTTGATCTGAGCTTTTATATCGGCATGTGCTTTGTGGCGGTCCATTTCGATCTCATCATCGATCGTTCGTCGCCGACCCCTCGTTTGGCCGTCTGCCTCTCCGCAATGTCCACAGTCTCTCGCTTTTTGCCAGTCCCTCGATTTCGCGGCGCGCGTTTTTTTTTTCGCGGCAGGCATCGACGGTAGATCAAGGCGGTTACCGTATACGCTGCTGTGTGGATGTGAAGATCAAGGAAATTCCGTTTCGGAGTTTGTGATTCAAAATGGATGTGATTCTATGATGCTCTCGACGCTGATTCCAAATACAGATTTCTTGTTCTGAACCAACGATTAAGTAAGGCATTGTCCCACACAGCGCAAAGGTGTGAGCATAACCCCCTCCAGATCGATCAATACGAGCGGTGTCGCTCGAACCAAGACTTTCTAGAGAATCTAAAGAAATGACTTCATACTTGGTATCATCTCAAAACCTCGACACCTTGTTACTTGAATTCGTACGAAATTGTGGCATGATTACCCTGTTTATCTGGTGGCTAGGGCTAGGAAAGTCCGCAATACAGACTCTACAACACAGGCGACGACGGCCAGCAAACAATTATGATAATTTATGCTGATATGTAGTTAACAGTAATAGCTGGTAGTTGATAAATGATAGCTGTAATTAACGACAATTGGTAGAATGTAAAATTGCAATTGCAACTGGGGTCCCATCCAGTAAGAGGGGGCATTACGGTGCGCAATCTGCTCTAATGTCAATTTCGGCTCAAGGAGTCCTTTAAAGTTACGAACTGCTTCTCGGCTTTATTTCTATGTTATTTCGTCGGGTTTTTGTACAATATGTGTTCTTGAGCTGGATGACATAAAAGTCAATGGATAGTAGTATTCAGTAGTAGTCAGAGCTAGGACTAAACCTGCGAAAGGGGGAGAACTTCCAGGAAAAAAACGAAGGAACTGCGGGCACGGGGCTACTTCCCTTCATAAGTCGTTTAGTTCTAATCTAAATGTCTATAATTGCAAGTCCCGGAGTGGGTCGCAGGACCCTAGCGCCACTTCTTTTCGGCTACCCGAAAATCGAGGCCGTCGCGCGGAAAAGGCCGCGCCAGCGCACGAGTGGCAGAGGTGTGTGGTACGTCCTGAGAGCTTGCTATAGCACATATGTGATGTGCGGCAGTAGTCATCGCGCGCAGCGGCTGTGAATCCGTTGGCCTGAAATGCCTCATTGCCGCGCGACGGGCCTCCTGTCGAGTCTCGACTTTTTTCGCTTTCGCAGCGCGAAAATTTCTTATTACTACAGAGCATTCTAGTCATGACCAAATGATGGGAGGGGACCTGGGTTCCTGCACCAAAAAAGGCGTCACTGCTGCGAGCAGGACGCTCGTTTTTCCGTCTTAGTGACACCACACGAAAAACCTGTCCTCAAAACAACCTAACAATAAAATGAATGAATCCTGCGCATCGTAATCGGTGAATTATCTCGGCTGGCCAGACCAAGACCCAATGACGACATGGATTTATTTATCACAAACACGTCAAAAAGATGACAATGACGCTTCACAGGAGAATTAGTAGTGCATTCTTTCGTAATGCTGAAGAAGTCCGTAATGAAGACTTGTATTCTTGAAGTGCAGAAAAAGTGCAACATAGCAGAACTGAATAATAGACTAAGTTCAAGTGTGTCAATCTGTTCCATCTCCAATGCAGCCGGTATTTTGGAATACGTATATTCTTCCAAGCAGAGAGCAGCCTTAGGGTCTCCGAGTTTTGAACAAGAGCGTGAAGGCAGCCTAGGTTTATTTCAGCAGCAGAAAAAGAAAGAGGAAGCATGGAACAATCATGTTTAAATGGGCGTGTAGATGATGTGTCAGATAAAGAAGGCGACTTGAAAAGATGTAA
>MU869819.1:14039-25333 GCA_036418205.1 Ostertagia ostertagi | reverse complement strand
TGAGAATTTTTCGTCAGATCTTTTTTTAGAAGCCTTAGTTTCTAGTTAGGTACGGTCACATTGAACAGTTGGGAATTAGGAGCTGTAGACAGAGGTGTCGAGTGGAACCCTATTCGGAGGTCGATTCAGGAATGAAAGGAGTTTTAAAGCGAAATTTTCTAGTCGCTGAATTCACTCTGGTTACAAAATTGCCTAATACAGTACCAACTGCACATACCTAGCTACCTTCTTTCTGAGGAATTCAATTTTGCAGTCAAATTTTGGTCCCCTCAAATAGCGCCGCAGAGGCGTTTTGAACAGCCGCTCTGTTTATAGCCCTAATTCACTTATAGCCAATACTTTTGATATTCCTCAGTAAGAAATGCCGGTTTCCCTCACGAGTTAGCATCTCCAGCTCAACAGACGCGCTCTGGACATGCAATTACCTTAAATAAGGAAATTAGCACTCGTTCTGTTTGTGGGGGTTCTCGTCCTAGCACTCTGCTCGCTGATCGCTCCATCCATTTCGTGAGCCAATTAATTCCAATTCTCATGCAGCAGCTTTACGCCTATAGTCACGCCTATTGATGAGTCTCATTGTTCATTTCACATAAAGCGTAGAAATTCTGCAACACAGTTAAGTCTGACCGTGGACAAACGCCACTGTCGTCAGATATGGTCAGCAGTACTCATTCCTGTTTAAACTTTTTTCATCGTTTCTTTATTAACACTCTCTTCGCACCTCTAGTATTTCACACTACATAGTAACTCTGAATAGAGTCGGATCTTCAAATCGATTCTTATTTTCCACATTAATCTTTATAACTCTATCCCCATCTAGATCACTGCCGCTGGCAAAGTCATGGTTGTTCGGAAAATTAACATTTTAACACACTGACGACAACAATAATTTGTGTTTCAGAATTCCTCTGTATTTTTTTCATAAGCTGTCTTCAACCCTTGACGAATTTTGAAATAGGTGTCGTGCTTACTACTTCTGAAGCCGATAAAGTGTAAGGAGAGTTTTAAGTTTTGTTCGAAAACAGAGACAACTAATCAAAAACGAGCTTGCTTCATGCGAAAATGTGACGCGCATCCGCGTCATGCTGTCGTCAGTGTGTCCAACAACTTTTGTCAAAGATCGTTTGGGTAAAAATCCGTGCTGAACAGTTTTTAATCTAACAGTGACTCCTTTGTTTCCTAAACTCATACTTTCTTTAGTTTCACAGCTTGTTTACGAGTGTGTAAGCACTGAATCGCCTCTCCAGTGAGTTACTCGGTAATCCTTAAACGCTGAATTGTGCGGAGGTCAAATTTAGGCGTCAGAACTCAGGTCTGTCTTGATTTCATGGAATTGTTTCATGTTACAAATTCCTATTTCTGTGAACAAATGCTTAACTTCTTGAAAGTGCTCTGAATTCTATTGTTACGCATGAGAATGTAATTCAAAATCATAACTATTCAGTCTCTGAAGCTTTTCCTTAGCGTTATTCCCGCGCAGTCACAGGGTCCGCTGTGGTTGAAGCTCTCTTGTACATAATTTTGCTGCTTGTGAATATAATTTTTTATTCTTTCACTGGTTTGTTATTCGAAACAAGTACATCTTCACTGTTCATAACTAATTGCCTAGTAGCCAGCTATTCCATGGACTTCATATCAAATTGGGAGGGAAGGCCGATTTTGAGATCATGGTGCATACCTGTCGCGCGGCGAGTAGGAGATGCAAAGGAGTCATTGCGCGAGTTATGTGCTCTACAATGTCTACAGCCTACCCTGTCTTCTTTTCCACAATCTAATGGAATCGACGCAAGGGTAGCTAGGAAAACTCGCTTCATGATCTATCTGTGTCTACTGCCCCAAGCCGCGTGGTAGGCTTTATCAGGAACCCAGTGCCTTCAATCTGGTCCATGTTGACACACTTTGTAACTCCACCCCTCCGCACCGAATTTTCAAAAGTGCATCAAGGAAGAAGAATTGTGTATATCTGCTAAAATAACAGAATTTTCGACATCTCTCCAGATTATTAAAATTTTCTCAACTCCCGAAACTTCAGTTTCACGACCCTTTTTCATACAATCACAAAACACGCCTCGCTCGTCGGGAAGCTATCAACAGACTGTTGACCCTGGTCTGAATTTCTATAACCCCTCCGGCTGAGCGATCTGAGCCATCCTTCCAAGATGCAGTCCTAAACGCGTGCATGAGTATAATCCTGTGTAATGGACCAGTACCTACTAGATACATAGTAATTTTCATATTTTCAATGCCTGGTTAGCCCAGAGCAAGAGATTGAGCTAGTAAGTGAGATCGGAGCGTCCCTAGTTCTGCTTTTTTCGCCTCAATCGCTCAAGTACTTTCAGTCACATGCGGACTATAATAATCCTGAGCTTGCGTAGGCGAACAAATTGTTCCAAATTCTGCATACGCCGCTCTAATTGTATGGTTCATGTGAATCGTTGTAGTAGCTCAATTACTTGTTCTCTAACTTGCATAATAGCTTGCTACTAGGAGTCTCCATTCGAACAACAAATGGGGAGCTCTCGTAGCAACTGCTTAGCAAGAATCCAAAGAGCGGGACTTTTTCGTGTCGTCTCATCAGTTATGCGCATGAATTCCGATCGCTTCTTCTATCCGAATGTCACATTTATGAACTGAACTTCAGACTTTGAAACGCTTCATCATTCACAGCCTTCAAAACCTTCAGAAGCACAAACCTAATAATTAATTTTAATGGCTCACATGTACTAAATGGAACACCTAAGAGGCATCATCCATCGATCATGTGAACATCTCACTTGCTTTCCTCCGTTCATTCAGTGAACGCAGGAAGAGGAAGTCGTTCTCCGATCAACTTCCGCCTGAGTAAGGGCATGTCAGGAACGGACGTTCAGCTAATAGTTGTTGCTTTGTTTTCCACTTCAATATCTCCCTGTATTTGCACGATTTTTACCGACATGATTAACTTCCAAAATCTTCAAGAGTGTCTAATATTCATGCCCTAGCAAGGCAAAGACCTCTGGTTGAAGTGGCCATTTGTATTAGGTCAAATATTGCTATTTGTATTTTTGGACGTTGGCCTCGAATCTGTTTTTTAAGTTTCATAGAAGCAGGAAAGTACGGCGGTAGTGGTAGGGGCTCATATGCAAGGGGGCGTGGAATCGGCTTCTTGGCGAGTTACTCCTCCTCCTCATTCCGGAAATAAGGTTTACAGCAAATCTAAGCACCAATTGTCCATGGTAGCCTATGATGCCCGTAGCGCACACGTCTGGCACTCTCTCGCCTGCGAGCCAAGACTACGGCTATTTTTTGCGCTTCATAACTATTTTCAAAGAATTACTCCGTACTTTGGGAGACATATTTAAAATCAGCGTCTAAAACATTTCTATCGGTGTATGTCCCACAAATGTGCTTTCCGACTTAGAGTCTTCGCAACGTAAGGTGTGAATTCAGTCCTGCTGCGTGGTCCATAATCTCCCTTACAACAGGCCAGCGAGTTAGTTCTTGCAGAAATCTTGAGAGGAGAATTCTGCACGTAACCATACATTACACTTTCCGCTTACAGTTTCTGTTTTCTTTTAGTCCCACTATTCTCGACAACTTATAATACTAATTTTATTTTAAGTTGTACATGAACAGTAGAACTATAACTATCTTGAATATATATCCGAAATAAATAAGTAAAAACTCAGTTCCTATAGAAGAAGTAAAATGGTAGTTTCTTTGTCACCTCATTTCGGGCATGCGCCATGCATTTCACTTCCCTTCAAAATTCTAGTGGCGATCAATCTCGTTCGGAAAGTGAACTCAGGCCGTGCGCGTGTGTATTACTTGCCCCTACATCACTCCACTTTACTGTTTCTAGGAAATTGCTATGCTAGCTTGCTTGTACCTCTTTAGTGTTTATGTATATTATTTAGGCAACTGTTCCAGAATATTCGTATAGCTTGCTAGGCTGGCTACGTACTTGTACTTTTTCACTTGTTCCTCGTTGTTGTTGCCTATAACTACAACGAGGAACAATTCTGGGTTGTTTTATCTTTTCGTCCGAACTGCAAAAAATCCAAACACAGACCTTATCTTGTGAGCTGAGAAGTGCGTTCGGGTTGGTGGTGGGCCTGCAATCGCTACAAATGGTAAAAATTGGTGGTCAAATGGTTATTTTTCTTTGGTGAACAAGGCTCGACTTTGCACAGAAGAAATTGAAATTTTGTAAATTACGACGAATTTCTTTATTGTAGTTTCTTCATCATTTTTAGTGCAGGCATGCTGTTTTAGACGTACAATTTAATAAATACTGGGAAAGGCCCTTTGGCTGTAGTGTGGAGGATAAGAATTTAGAAAACATAGGCACCAGCTCAATTTCCACCTGAGTCCATTTACCTGCCTTCAAATCACTCCTTGAACGATATGCATTGACTGGATGGAGGGTATCTAGAAGAGAATGAACAATAGAACAAGCCATTGAAAGGTAGAAGAGACGACAATTACTTGTTTACTAGCTAACCCTGCTCGTAATCCTTCCCATGACTACGTGTTCCGCGATAAGCTCTGTTGAAGCAGAGCTGTGCAGCTCATTAAAAAGTCGCTGTGCAGTACTTCAGACAGAACTGTCTACTAGTGTCTATAGTTCTGTCAGGTAGGCATTTCCGCCTTTAAAGGAGGAATTTCACGATTAGAATGAAGGTCGAAGAAAGGGAAACTGACCTAGTTGAGGGACCCACGGACCTCCTGAGGGTGCGAACTGACGCGCAATTCGCATGGAAAAATTTGACCTCGGCGACCTATCATGCCTCAAAGCTGGCGGGTCCGGCGATCTCCGCCCACCGATCATCTGATCACTCGCCGTAGTTCAATACGTGGCGAGTGATTAGATAGCTGAGAGAGCGTAGTGTTGAAGAGGGCACAGCGATGAGAGTCGCATCAATGCTCGAATCAACGGGCAAGGAAGGGGTACCATTTCTCGGGTTCTGGGCCGTTTCTCATGGTTCTTCCTTCTTTCGTGTACCACTCACCATCCCTAGGTTAATTTGAAATGGGTTGCTTTTTCATCGTGAATTCGTCCTTTAAACAAGCTGGAACTCGCTAATAGTCCATAATTCACTCGAGGTGCACTGAGTCGATCCAATCTCAACGCTGTGCCACAAGAGTTATTTGTGCTTACAAATCTTAGCTAAGACTGCACCATGACGCAGACGCCTTTGAAGGATATCTATAGCGTTGTCCTAATCCGTGTTTTGTTATACTAAATACTGCCTTCTTTCGCTCTGCCACAAGTGTTCACCTATTCGAGTCTTTGCAAATGTAGAGGAGGGCGCAGAGCGCTGAACCCAGTTTTGCATATCGCATCGGGGAGTTGGGACATTGCAGTGAGGGACTAGGGCTCGTGGCGTCCGTGTTTACGACGAGCGCGTAGTATGCCGACGAAACGAAGGAAATCACACATCACCATGAAATGTTAATGCGCATCCATAATTGAATAGATCTTTAATGATTGCTAACCGAAAACGTGGAAGCTTTTTGATGGATCGCCCGCGCAGGTCTGACGAAAACAGACTTTGGTAAACAGCACGATGCGCTTATTCGGCCGTCCTTTCCTCCTTACCGACTTCAATGTGTCACGGCTCTGTTAGAGGAGGTCTGCTGAACATTCTCTGTCTATTTACGAGATTTTACATAGTGATTATTCCATAGCTCTAAATTTTCTCGCGAATATGCATTTTTAGAGGTGGTGGTCCAGAATATTTTCGATTAGATTTGTCATTTGCGCAGCAGATTTTTTTGCAACTTCTCTGAGGGGGTATGTCTTAGCAAATATTTATTAAATATAATTTTTTATGTATCTGTGTCCCCGTCTGTTCGTCCATTGATTTTGTATAGTCTTTAGAGAAAGTGGAGGCATTATCTAGAGCAGAAATGAATAAGTGAACGATGACGCGGCCTTCTGCTTTTATCAAGTTGTTCATAAAGAGGTGAAGTAGTAAGTGGGCAATGATGAAAGGCCGTGACCCATGTGAATTTTCTTTTTCAAGTCGCAAAAATGTGAAAATTCGTCCACAGAAGTCAGTCTGGCAATAAAAGACAATCAAGACAATCTGATGGGTGGGAAGTTGCTTGGAAGGGGGAGGTGGAGCTCGCCCTGAAGTGGGCGGAGCTTTCTTTAAAGTGGGCGGGGCTTTCTCTGGAAAGGAGTTTCTCTGGAAGCCACACAATTGGGCCGAAATAAGTATCGCTAGAACATCACAACGCATTCAGTAGTTTTCCTGATTATGACCTCCACTAATATATATTATTATCATTTTTTTAAATTTGCGATGAAAATGTATTGGCAGATAGAAATGTAAATGCTCAAGAATAACATGTACAGAAATAGTGCATGTATTATTTAGCTAGGATAGCTGTTATATGAACTCGTCTCCGCCCTTTAAATTTATGAAATAGCGAACGATGACGCTTTGGTCTGGACGGTAACTGGAAACCCTACCGGATTTCCGTTTCTTCGCCGCACGCCGGATAATTTGCCTGTTTTGCTTCTGAAACTCGCCAGTTTCCGTATAATCCTGAACCTTTTACGAGCACATCAAGCCTGAGTGGCATGCCAGTCTCACATGTGTCCCTCCTTTTTAATGGTAACTGACGGGGAAAAAACTGCTGTCTCATTTTGCTGTATTCAGTGCGTTATCGTGAACATGGTCTCCTTTTTCAACGGCGAATCTCATCTGTGCAATTCTCAGCTTTGGAATTGATGAATACAGCTTAACGACTCTAGCTTCCTAAGAAATTTTCATGAAGCTAGTTTCTTTTGGATTTCTGGTCTGATCGCTCTCGCTCTCCTCCTTGGCTGTCAACGCCTTTACATTATGCAATATATTGTTGCTGTTTTGGTATTGGATTCCTCTGTCTATTCCACTCCTGCTACCTGCTTTTTCCTTCCATCAGTTCGTGATGTTACTGTTTAGTAGTCTTACCTGTTTTTACGGCTGCAATGTAGATAATGGTCACCTCTTCATCGGCTGGGCCAGAATTTTTGTAGTGGAGCGCCTTCTCTTACTTGAAATTATTCAGAGGTGACAAGGAATAGCAACCCTTAGAAAGCTATCCCTAAGCGCATACGATAGCACATTTCTTCACTGAGAGCGAAGTGCCAGTTTTGGCTTAGGGGTTGAAAGGCCAGGTCGAAGGTGGATTGATGAAGCCTTCCTTCGAGTCCTCCCTCTGCTTTATTATTAAAGCTCATAATCACGTCTGCTCGACGATTTCCCACGCGCGGCGCATCCAAGGGAATCAACAACGTTGCGCACAAATCCTGTTCATCATTTCAATTGCTTAAAAGTGCTCGAATTGTTTGTGTCTGTGTGATTGATTACGTCTCGTATTGGCCCCTGAGCTAATTGCTGGCCTTGCTTTCCCGAAAATCGATGCAGACGATTGTTTAATGGTCCCTACAGAAGTCTCTAGCGCACTTCATCTAAGGAGGGTTTCGAGGTCGCAGAGTGAACAGCTTATTTCCTAGTTGGGAGTCCAAAAAAGCCAAGCTTCTTCACTGTTATATTCCTAGTTCTCCTCTACTCGCACTCCATCCTTGCCGACAGGTCTCGAGCTGAACGGTGAACGTTTTGGCGTAAACCATCTGCTCCTGTTTTGACTAGACTGTTGAAATTGCTGCCTAGGAACCCATTGCGGACTGCCGTCGTAGGCACCTCCATAGCTTTGTGTCATCTGCTTTATTGGTAACGGATAATTTAGCAGCATTTTCATCAGTATGCAAATATATATGATATTTTCTGTGCTCGGAAAAGGTCACTGTTGAAATTGCTGTCCAGGAATGTGGTAAATAAAACGAAGAGGACGATTTCTGTTCTATTTCGCGTGGTGCACATGGTGCAGCATGCGGTCCATAATGGGTTAAGTGGTAATTAGTTTAGGCGCCCAAGTGATCGAATTTCATTAAGTATCAACCTAGTCTCATAGAAAGGCGGAAGTGGTGTAGTGGCAAGTGGCACGCTTACCACGCGAGCGGTCCGGGGATCAAATCCTGGGTCGTGAGTCGCCCGGGCCAACCAAGCCTTCCATCCCTCCGGGGTCGGTTAATTGGTACCAGACTTGTCTGGGAGGATAAAAACACTGACTTGTACATCGGCTGGCCCCCGCAAGTCATTGTATAGGCCACATCGCATTCAAACGCCACTACGAATGTACAAATGGAAGTAGAATGCGTGCCGCATCCCAAAAGGGATTGATCAACGGCAAATGCTTTATCCTTTATCCTTTATCAACCTAATACTATAATAGTGTCGTGTAATTTCTTCTATGTGCAGGGGGTCCCATAAATATTGCGCCGAAGTCCATTGCTTTTGGATAATGCTCCGAAAGGATTTAAAATTCTTCTTCTGGATAATTCTGTCAACTGTCCTGGGGGCGTGTGCAGCAGTACCTGGTAGGGGACTTTCTACACCTGCTAACAACCCCAATGCCGCTAGAGAGAGGCATGATGGGATTTCAGTAGGATGGTATCCTGCTTATAGCTAAATGTGTGGAAGTGGTGGAACCCCCCCCCCCAGGAGGCCCGTCGCGCGGCAAGAAGGCAGAGTCGGCGGACGAGTTGCAGCGCGTGGTGTGCGATGTAGGACGTGCAATGGGACACTCTATTTAACTTGACGCGAAATCCCTATAGTACGCGCGCGACTCGTCCGCTGACTTTGCCTTCTTGCCGCGCGACGGGCCTCCTGGGGGGTACCCGAGCTGGTGATACGCCGCTTTTCAAATATGCATCCAAGAAAAGCGAAACGTGCTGATTCATTCCGCCTAACGTCGTTAGGAAGAGTGTTGCGCACCCACAGCTGCATGGGGAGGAGGGGTGAGAGGTCCAAATTCTCGCTGCTATATTTGAAACGTCTGCAGTAGCCAAAAGAAATCGTTCGGATGGCGAGGAAGCTCTAATCATTCAGCGGCAGACGCATGAAACAAAATTTCCTGGTCAACAATCAATCCCCTGTAAAGTTGCTCATACCCTCTGAATAAGCCTTAGAGGAACGCTACAAGAAAAGCTGGTACACTATTAGGTCATCCCAGTTAATTTTGCCTAAATCACAGCGCGTTCCCATCAATCTACATCACCGTGCAATGCGAAGGACCAATTGTGCTCCACTTGGCTGCACGTTCACTTCCGCAACAGACAATGAGTAGGCGGACTGGTCCGGACTTGGGGCACCTTGTACTTACCCGCCAAGAAACAGTAATTTATTTAAATCAAGTTTTCACTGGTCATAGGCCCACACTGTCACGCGCTTCACTTTGGCACTGATTTCCTGCATACTGCCAATTGTCCCCACATTTCATTTCTTACTGCCAACCCCCCTTGGGAATTACTGGTAGCTCGGATTCCAGTTTCCACCAGGAAAAAGAAGATCTGCAGGCGCTCGTGGAACAACGGTGTCATTCAGAACCCGAAGGGGCATTTCTATATGATAGAAAGGATGGCTTTGGACCGAATCTTTTGGCACAATACGCCACGTGGGTTGACGTTTTTGTTTGGCATCTTTTCGGCAAGGCTCCATAGCTCGTGTGGACAAATTACTGCTGGGAATTGTGCACCTTGTAGCGACATACTGCACAGCTTCTCAGCGATAGCGTGAGGCAACTGCTCGGTTTATACTTGATCGCTGGCAATTTTTTGACCTTTTTCTTTGGGAACTAGCTGGTTATCTACATATTCCTGCACATAACCTTCTCCAGAAGAGAATTTGCAGAAAAAGTTCAAACATGAAGACAAATTTCAAATTACATAAATATCCTAGATTATTGTCTTCCCTGCTTGCCCCTTACTCCTTCACCACACAGAGGAAGGTGGAAAGCAGCTCGGCCGTCGCTCAAGCTACTACTTTTTTCTTGGCTGAGCAGCCAACGAAATTCAACACCGAGAATGTTTTCTTTTATGAAAATCGGAGAACATCAGCGTGGACGACAAACCGGGAAGGCCTAGCCGCGGAATTCTGAGGGCAAGGCCTCCCTGTTGGCCGTGGGAGAAGAGAGACGCGTGCAACTCGATGCTCTCCGAATAGCTTGCATTGAGAGCGCATGAAATGTGTCAGGGCTTCTTCAAATAATGAAAAACATGGAAATAATTCTCGGGACGCATTTTCATCGATTAATTATGGAAGAGGACTGGACATTCCCACCAATGGTTCGTGCATTTCGACATTTTTTGGTTTTCTTCCATCGGTAGCCACCAATCAACCGACACTTCAGTAAATGGTAATAAATATATTATTTTCCGTTTTCGAATTGTACAAATGCACCTTCGGTATGTGAGAAAATGGCTGAATAAACAGGAAATCCTTGTCACCGTAACCTTGTGAGGCAAAAGGTGCATCACGTGGTTTGCGATGGGGGGGGGAGGGAGAAATCCAAGTAAGGCATCGATTTTGAAAGAAAAACCACGAACAAAGTCAACAAGTGGTTCGTAGAAAGACGATGCATATACAAACGTATAAATAAATAAGTAAAAATGTAAAAATATAAAAAATAAATATAAGTATATGTATATATACAACACGATAACGATTTACAACTTTATCTTTATCTTAATTGTTGTTTATTTATTTTACTTATTATTTATTCTATTTATCTTTATCTTAATTGTTGTTTATTTATTTTACTTATTATTTATTTATTTATCTACTTTATCTATCATTTGTTTTACTTATTTTATTCACTACTTTTATTTTTCACTTCGACGATTTCAGTAAAATTCACGACTCTCATGTCCTTCTGCAAAATTTGCTTATTTTCAACTTTTATGTAATGTTTTTTTCTTGAAGAAAAGGTGAACACTACTGCTCACTTATTAAAAATTCTGCTGTTTTTCTCAATGTGAAATAAAGCGAAGAGTGAGGTGAGATGAACAAGGATCCTCATTTCCATATCTCATCTCGTTTGTTCTCACCGTTTTCTTCAACGAAAGCAATTAGTTCACTCTACAACTCCGGTATTCCTACTCCCTCTTATTCCTTGTTAACGTTATTCGCGTTGTTCTGCTAACTCGTCGTCTTGTTAGCACCCTAGGTAGCAAAAGGATAAGCACAAAGCCTTAACCCTTTTGCGACAGGGTGAACTTTCGCGCTATGGAAAAATGTTTGTGATTGCTGCAGCGCATCTGTTCTAGTCACCAAAGGTGATGGATCAGCAAAAACACCACTGAAATTCCATTTGTTCAAAAATTTTAGTGACTGCCTTTGAACCAAGGAAAATTGCTTCAACTGGAGAAAAATTACCGGCCAGGCTCAGAATTTTCCATACATTGTCTCACTGCAGAATTC
>MU869819.1:0-13939 GCA_036418205.1 Ostertagia ostertagi | reverse complement strand
CAAATCTGCGAAACAATTCTCTGACCGTAGTTATGAAGCAAGATAGTGGCCCGAGTCGACGAGTAAGAGGTCGTGAGATCGACTTCTTGACGACTTCTTACGTTTGCTTCTCCTTCGAGACATTGCTGAAGATGCTTTTATCCATGCTGAGTTAAACAGCGATTGCCTATATTACTAGTGGGAATAGCTAGCGAGAGCATCTAACACTGTGCGCGCCACTTTGTCAAAGATCACCCCTGGTACTCGTGACGCTCGCGTCAGGCACTTTCTTTCCAAACAACAGATGTTTTTCGTAGTCAGCGCGCCAATCTTCCGTTCTCCACAACTTTTGGTCCAAATCTGAAATTTTGACCTAACCTTCGAAAATGTGGGCAGTCGTCGTTGTCATTTGCAAATGGCTTGATGGAAACTCCTCGCTAGCTCCTCACACTTGTGGTATAGGCGAGTGCTGATGACTTAGCATAGATGGGAGATCCCTTTGAACAATGTTCCTCAGAAAAAAGCAAAGCTGATAACTCGCCAAGAAGTTGATCTCACGACCTATTGTTCGTCGGCTCGTGCCGCTGCCACTGCACTATTACCTCTTCATAACTACGTTCAGAAAATCGTTTCGCAGATTTTGAGTGCAGAATTCGGATCAGCGTCAAAAACACATCTAGTGATATATGTCACGTTACAAATGGCCACTTCGACCTGGTATCCTTCCCTTGTCAGCTCCACTACATATTGTCTCTTTGCCGGAACCAATGGATCCGGGTTTCTTCTAAATAAGTTGTATCACAGCGCTCACAGGAAGATTCGCCTTAGCACTCACTAGAATGAGCTGTGAGCAGAACTTTTCGCCTCAGATCGGAATCGAACCGCACATCTCGCTCTCCCTCGTGGGGGCTACCGACTAACCCATCCACTGAAATCCGCTTTGCCCAAGCTTTTCGAGATCTTTTCCACCAGCGTCATCCACTTACATCGTGTAAACTACATATAAGTCTTATCGCATTGCCTGAACGCGAGTAGCATAACTGCGCGGAAAGGGGAAGGTGCTGGTTCCATTTCCTCCTGGGGAGGGGAATAGTTTTACCCATAGCCCGCGCTTTTGTGAAAACTTTTGCATGGCGAGCTGCGAAAAAGGCAACATTAAAAATCAAAAACAAGTGCAAATTAATATCAACTTAGTACGCCTAACCATAAGAGTATTGAGTTTTAGTAACAAGAGCACTTTTTATTGCCAATCTACAGAAGCGCTTTATGAAAGGTGGGCAGAAATTGTGCCTAACATGAATTCACAATGTCTTCTTGATTGTCATGTTGTCGTAAGAATTTCGAAATCTGTGCACAACAACTTCCTTTCATGCTGTGGGGGCAATCGAACCGCATTGACACCAATGTAGTAATAAATCCCGTTCCCAGATGCGCCATGCGTTATGCTTCCATTTAAAGCCGTAGTTGTGGCATTCGAATGCGCTTCAGGCTACATAGTGGCCTAAAGGGAAGGGGTGGGTCAGCGATCGTGCAAGACAGCGCTCTCATCGTAGAACGAGTCGTCGAATGTCCTTTAAGGATGTAGGGATTGACTGATCTGAAATTCGGTCCGGGTTTGATCAACGACCGTGCCGCGTGATAATTGTTATCTTCTGTGTTTGTTTTCTTTCTTTTTCTTTTATTTCAGTTGTAGCCCTTAGTTGTGATTAGAGATGCTCCTAGGAACTGTTCTCTATTGCAAGTACGCTTACCACGCGAGCGGTCCGGGATCAAATGAGTCGCCCGGGCCAACCAAGCCTTCCATCCCTCCGGGGTCGGTTAATTGGTACCAGACTTGTCTGGGAGGATAAAAACACTGACTTGTACCGCAAGTCATTGTATAGGCCACATCGCATTCAAACGCCACTACGAATGTACAAATGGAAGTAGAATGCGTGCCGCATCCCAAAAAGGGATTGATCAACGGCAAATGCTTTATCCTTTATCCTTTTATTGTTGTTTCAGCATCGGTATTGACCTGTACATTGGCACCAATCACGTTATGAGTGTGAGTGCTGACAATCTACAGTAAGTGCACCATGAAGAGCTGAGTTGGATGAAATGGTGCCCCGGTAGCGTAACTGGTAGCGCACTTGCCCGGAAAGCGCGAGAGTGCGGGGGCTCCCCGCCTGGGGCGCGCCGGCGGGGCCGGCGGGGCCGGGGGGCCCCGCGGCCAGCAGCGGCCGACGCGGGCGGCCGGCGGCGTCGCCCGGAGGGGCACAAGCAAAAGGATGCGGCTTAACACGACTTCCTTCTGGGGTGAAATTTTTGGCGTCTTATGCTGCCAGACCACCTCTGTCCACAACATCGTGGGTGTGCCTTTTTATAAAACATGAAAGGGGAAAGAGCACGAAAACCATGTGCGTCATTTCCTAGAGGATCTGCATTGATTCCCTTGGGTAATGTATTTGTCCTGTATATTTTCGCACTCCATCACGTCACTCGGAAAAGTAATAACATGGTGGTTGATTTATCGTTGTAGGATGCAGTCCGGCAACACAACGGCCTTTGTTTTGACTAACAACAAAACTTTACTAGTTTGTTACTCGTAGAACATCCACCCATTCCTGTCAACTTCGGATGTGACCCGTAATGTTGATAAGGTCGTGCCTGATTTTTTTCAAGCTTAGCTTTCTTCTGATTAACTTAACGATTTTCGTGCTAATTATCACGGTGATTGGGGTAGCCAGATCTAGGTAAGGTCTTCCAACGTTCACACCACAAGATGTCACTTTTTTACGTACATTCTACGTGAATTTACGCCCTCCTCCCTCCTCCCCTTTCCCTTCTCGGCTTTCGTTCATTTTTTATTAAGCAGCCCCCTTTCCATTTGCATTATTATGCCTACGCTGGAGCTCACAATTCACATCTTTTCATGCGCTTTTTTCCAAAGCCGTCGTCTTTGTATAAGGACGATGGTCGCGTTTGATGCGTCACCTAGCGCTATTTTTCTAGGTATTTGAGATCATTTAATAATCTCGTTCCGTATGAAAAGCGTTTGCATTAAATTAATAACGAGAACTTAGACGAAATTTAGTGGAATCGAAGCATTTTTCACAACAACGAGATAATGAATTTTTGAGTTAACAGTCTAATTGCACCAAGAAAGACATCGGACAGTTTACCGAATTAATCACGCCGTCAATTTGAAAAATTTTTTGGCGCTATCCGCCAATAATAGCGGGGCATCCTCTAGAACTAATGCCAGGAGGTGACATTGGCTTAGTCAGCCTTGAAGTGTGTTCCACCCTGCTAAGCTTTAGGCCTCTTTCAACGAATAAGACACGTTCTAACGGATTTGAACTACACTGGGCACCACAACGGATGCACCGCCCCTTATTTGCGACAGAGCGCGAAGTTTTTCTTCTTTTTTTTTCCGAAATAGTAGAAACAACTTTATCTCCGCAGGTAAATGGGCCCTGTTTGAGTATAAAACGCATTTTCGTATGGTTTCTGTTCCTCTCACTGTGCTCGAATGAGCCTGCCATGGAAACTTTCGGAATTACTTCCTAAAGTGCTACAAGAGCCCAAACAAATATGGAGCCCGTGAGAGCTATGCCTTCAAACTTTTGAAAATTGGTTGCTTTGGTTGAGTTTCTTGCATGTTTATGCTAGGGTGAGCCGAAACGATGCATAAAATCGCCGTGAGAGCCATGTGGAATTAAAATACACACTCTACGGCTTTTTGAGCATTTCGCATTTCTTGCACTTATTCGCTGCTTTCTCTGTTCTTTTTATTCCTTGACCAAGTACGGACGTAGGTCCAAAATGGCTTAAACTCCTTAAGAGGGAGAATTTCCATCAAAAAATAGTCCACAAAGAACGTAATGACGAGTCGAAGACTGAAAACTTGCAAGTAGCTCCTTAAAGCAACAATCCAGGAACGAATTCGCGGGTAAGGACCACCTATAATGACGTTGCAGGTGAGAAGTTGGTCAATGGAGAAAGAAAAAGTAGAAAAAAACGTCGGGCAGGGGCTTAGACAGGGACTCCCCCTGCCGTTTAGGGAGACGTGTGTTGGACGAGTTGTCCGAACCTGCCCGTAGTACATGCGCTCCAATTGCAACTGCTGGCAAATAGCTGCATGCTTGCAAATACATAACTATTTGCCAGCAATCGAAATTGAAGCGCTTCAATTGCGTTCTTATGGAATCGACCTCATACAGCGCGGCGGTCCCGCAACGACCGCTAGTCAAGCACGGACTCTGCACAGCGTATGTTGGAGCGATCCGCCTCTTTATGGGTGATCCGCCCCCTCCCAAGAGGACTTCGACCCCTTCCAGCGCATTTTAGAGGTAGGTTTTGAACTTAAAGACATTTCCTATAAACTTTAGTTGGGCTGGGGCATGTTTTGACCGCCTAATGACCAAGTAGTTGAAACCCTGCCTGGACTGTTGCTTTAAGTGAACAGTCCAGGGAGGGTCCGAAGATTCCAATGCTATTCAGCAGACCTTGCCTAGCGGCGCACGGGTCCGCGCTCGCCGGTCGGCGTACGAGCTATAAGCTCGAGATTCGTTGTAACAGCGACGAGACCGCTCGATTCGCAAAGTCGGCCTTGAAAGGAAATGCAGTGTTAGGTCACTTCGTTATGTCGCGCAGTGATAAAATCGCCACGTGCGTCACATATTTGAATAATTGTTTAATAATTATAATTAATTACTATATGGGAATTTGAGGAACTAGATTCATAAATTCGATCTGCCATCTCCGAGCAAAGTGTGTTTCGCACCGCGTACGGCCAAAGATCGGCGCATCGCCGCGGCTGCGGCCTGTGTCTTACACACGTGCTGTGATGTTCGCATAATGCCTGACTGCCCTCAGCGCTCTAGACAATCTCACAAAAGTGCTCAGATTCATGCCCGAAAAAGGAATAAACTCTACCCCAATAAACCGTTAATAAAGCCGGACCGCACTAGGCACCCAATGAAATTTTAATCCGAAAAAAACCCCGAATCCACAACTCAAATATTCAAGTTTTCCAAGAAACAAGGGTAGAGTAGACGAGTGTCGACATGCTGTTATTAGGCTAGCGCATCGCCATTGACGCTAAGCCAGGGTGCGGGTGAGAGTAAATGACGATTCCTCTTGATGGTGCACTAGCCGGTAAACCCGTGCTCGCCGAAATCGATTTTCGTGTTGCAAATAATTCCCAACATGGAAATGCCTGTTTTCTAGTGCTTATATCCTAAGCCTTAGAAAATCATAATATTCAAAAGAAAATTTTTTCGAGGTTACCATCAATTTTTTTGGGGCAAGGAAAATAGGAAGAAAAGTTGTTTTGGCGAATACTTTTGACCGCTACTGTATAAGGACGGGATCCAGTAAGATCGACTATCCGTGTAGAGCATGACCTGAAATCCAATGCGTCGACCACGTGCTTCGGAAGTCTCCCTGATGACTGATGCAATAGTAGAGTTGGCAGCCCGGCGAGGGGCTTCTCGGGTTACCTCTACAGACGTTTGGCGTCGAGCTTTCGAGGCTATCTGCTTATCCTATGCTGCACATTTCAGGTGCTTAATTTTGTTCTGTTTACTTTGTTAGTTTGTTGGATTTTTACAGCATTCTGGACAAATTTCGGATTTCTGCAAGACAAATCCGAAGGATTAAGAATTTGGAGTTGATTGGTTTTGGTTTGGGTTGCGAACGCATAGAACATCCTACAAAATGGTGGTGGCATATGATCTAAACACTATCTTGCGAGGTCGGCCGATGCAAGTGTCAGAATTCATGCTCCCAAAAAGGTCTGGTGCCAACTAACCGACTCGGAAGGGCTGGAGAGCATGGGCGAGATTCAATCCCAGGTTTGGCTTTCGGTCTATTTTGTGATAAACGGTAACACTGTCACTACACGAAATGGGACACATTCTCTCAAATGGGACATACTTGCATGATTCGCTCTTTTTCACTGTAAACTTATTGCTAGTTGATACTTTCATGAAGGTGAACGTTTGAGCACCTAGGCAGAAAAGCCTCTATCTTCAAAATATTCCTGTGGGTACTTTTTTACAGCCTAGCACTGCAAAACAATTTTGGCTTTTCTAGCACCTATAATTTTACTTTGCTGAAAAAATGAGTTCTGATTCGATGAACTCAGTTTTGGTTTTGAAACGTCATTGCAAGCATAGAAAGTTGCTGTTGTTACAGGTAAGATTTATTATTTGTGAGCCCCCTCGAACGCGATCAGCGGTATTACGTCATTTCGATCCGATTTGAATTTTTGCACTGGACCGAACGCACTCACAAATATCAAGAAGACCGGACATAGAGAAACTTCCAAATCTTGAATCTCTAATGAGGACCACTGAGAAATTTTGATTGTTTTGCTAGCCCAAGAATCAGTCATGGGTAAAGAGAAATCGCTTGTCTTCAATTCGGTTTGGTCTATTCAGTGGGTTCATATCTACCAGAAACTTTGAACTCGATGGAGGACGCAAGCTGCTTCCAATACTTCTAAACACACTTAGGCATAGGTAGCAATTATAATCGCTAAGTGTGCTTCTGGGAAAGATAACTAGTGAAAGGATGTGGCAAGGATGACGCGGACGCGCTAAATGACTTCTCGACCGACGTCTGTCAAATCTTTGAGTGGTACACACATGGAACTGTGGTAAATAAGTGTACGAACAGTAGTCAAAGGGTGGAATGCACAGTCACTATTCGTAGGGAAAAGAGGTGAGAGAGCCGAAAGGGTATGTATGGGCCTAGTAGGTGTTAGCTGATAGGTGATTGTCCTACTGCTCGCGGTGAAGCGATCAATGTAATAGGATGTCTGCGTTTCCCTCGTCCGCTGTGATCTCTCGTGTCTGAATCTGCTCTCTCACCTCACACCCACTGTTTAGCGCATTGGGGCCACATGCATCGAGAACTGTTTCATCACCCAACAGATCCTCATTTCCACTGTTTTCTGAGTTCTGTCTACTTCGCACCACTACTTCTGTTTCCGAAAGGAATAGCCCCCGAAAGGAATAGGAATAGCTAGGAGATCGTAAGAAGTGCCCTCCCGTTCTTCAAGTCGAACTTATTGGAAATACCGTAAAAGCAGAATTTATAAGACGGAATAACACTTACTTCAATTGTACGTTCTCATTGTTCGAGGGCTTGCTGCACGTGGAAATTCATTCAATTATTCCCCTACAATTCCACTGAACTACTTCAACATAGGGGTGCTACGTGAATACATGAGACTACTCATTTTCTCTGAAATAATGTCAGTACCATGCAAACAGAATAGCTCTCCTTCCTGACTTTCATTTCTTATTACAATTCGGGCACGCTTTGCGTGGGCGTGGACTCTTAATACTGCGCTCTTCAAGTATGGTACACTGCAAATGACATGTTCATTATCAAAGCTCATAAAGAACTACCTAATTAGGACTTTTGAATTCTATTCATTTAGCGCGATTCCTTGAGACGTCGAGCGTGAAACAACAAGCTCGAATTCAAAGCGTATACCTCTTAATACAAGACACCGCAATTTATGATCACATAGAAAGATCGCAAAAAGTGGGGCGTTTATTTCTCACAAAATTACAAAATGAGGCAAACTTCTTTTACATGGCCTGAAGCCCCGCATGCTGAACCTGCAAGAATAATATTTTTTCATGCTTCCCAATATATCCTCGTTTCCTTCTGCTTTACACCCTCTCCCAGCTCTCTGTCTGCACCATGGTGGCAATCTGATTTCTCTCTTGTGCTGATCGCCCCCCCGAACTACGGCTCCCGTATACTACCTTGACACACAGAACCCCCTATCGAGTATATATCTTTATCTTTTAGTTTGACCAATTCATCCTGTTTCTATTCACCTTATATAAGGTTATAAGGTATAAGGTATAAGGGCAGACTGGATACAGGAATCTAGGATGAAAACGTCGTCTGAGCAGGGTCAACTGTCCGTTGACAAAGTCCAACAAGGAGGGGTTGTATTCGGCCGACGAAAAGAGGGGCTCCTATTTGCAAGGTCGGAGGCAGTGTCAGTCCTACACCAAGGGGGGAAGTCGTAGCGACGCTTACGCTGTGAGTGCTAAGAAAAAATTGCACGTCACGTTCTCACTGTTGACAAAATCCCCTCTCCCGCTCGACGCTATTTTGCGAGGAAAATGGGTGAGTGCCTGTGTCAATCTCAAATCAAATGCTATAGTAACAGCTGGTCGTATCGAGCCCTGAGGCCAGGGGTCGCAAATTTTTAAAATTTGTCAACGACGATTGACCTACCGTCGGTATCGATGCGCTTTTATTTTAATTTGCTTTTATGAGTTGAGCAGAAATTCCCATTGTTTTCCTGGCTGGTGTCTTTTTAAATTTCTGGATGTTTACTCGTGAAGATTTTGATGCCGTTCGGACGTCCGCAAACCCCCGCACACCTTCACATACATATAACGCTTGTTTTCAGTGCCTTTAAGAAGCTTACATGCAGGTAAATAAGATTATTCATGCTGCAGAGGTAGGCTGCAAACTGCATTCTAATGCAGAGTTAATAAATTAACAAATCATATCAGGTTACATCACAATGGCATATATAAAATTATGTGGAAAAGCAATGGGCATTCGCGTTACATCAAAATCATCTAAATTAGTCAGCAAAAGCAATTACCTGACACGACAGAAATTTCGCGCAGGCTTATTTTTTTTTTTTTTTTTTTATTTTTTCTTTCTCTAGAACGCAAAATCTACCAGGGGAGGCATTCAACTTCCCATGGAACTTGGAATTGAGACCTAGATATATCGATAAAGCTTCAAACGCTAATAACAAATTGTGGAAACTAGAACTGCAAAAAAATCCTGTCAGGGAAAATGTGAGCAGTGAAAATTGGCTGAGTCACGTTAATTATGAACCGTGCAAAAGCCAACGGGCTTTCAGAATCGCCGTGTAGTGGTAGTGCTCTCGAAATTTTCGCTCCAAAGGGAGGAGAACCCATGAACTATCTGCTAGAGAGCGAGCCCCTACTACTACTCCATGGCGATTTTGAAAGCCAGGAGGCCTACACAGTTCTTGTATAAAGTTACTGGAGTAGTGGACTTGCCAGCTTTGTTACTTATTGAGTCTTTGGGAGTTTATTTTGCAGTTTTAGCATCCAAATTTGTAATCAGGGTTTGAAGCTCTATCGATATATCTGGTCTTATGTCGCTATGTTTAATGTTCGTTTTATGTTTAATGCCTTGATTTAACACGTTGACGACAGCGTGACGCGGTAACGCGTCCCACTTTGCGCACCTCGTGGGACATTGTGACGCGGTAACGCGTCCCACCCAAGTCATCCCTTTTTCTTGCGCTTGTGCGACTTATTCCTAAGGTCTTTGTACTCATTCTATAGGTCATACATTAGCATACTTAAAAACCACATGGCTCACAGAAAGGCCAAATATTCTTTAGTTTGGCAGACGTTTTCCAGACCTTACGGATATGTCTGTTCAGTTCATTCCTCGTTTTCTTTTCAATAACGTAACATGTTGATAAAAAGGAATAACAGAAGTGAATACAAACCTATTCGTATGGGAAGATATGTGTTTTTACTGAAACAACCACGTCCAAATTAATTTTGGAACCACTAAAGGGAAATTAAGTAAAATTTCCCTTTTCATGGCCTTAACACGTCATTTCGGTCAAACTTCCATTACTGTAACTCCTGATAAGCTAGACAGATCGAACATCATTGAAAACATTTCATCGCATCTAAGTATTGCGTATTTACAACTCAAAATCCATGGATTTGGTGTGCGGCGGCTGCGCTCGCAAAATCGCTCTTGTCCCACGCGGTGCAAAAGCACAAAACGCGCGATGTCGTCAACGTGTTAATGTTCCATGGGCAGACGAATGTTTCCTGGTTAGGACCTCACGAATGTATCGATCAGAGAGAAAGATCTTTAGAAAAGCTACTATATGTATATTCCCTCATACATAGGTTGGGATGTGATGGTAGTTGGAACAGTAGCCGTTTATTTTATAGAAATGCGCCATGGAATTCTTTGATCGCGTTCGCTTATACGCCTTATGGGAATGGAATAGCCACATGAAAAACTTCTCTCAAGAATGTTGAAGACGATTTGAATGGCTTCGGTGGTTGTCGAAAATTCGATCACTTTCAAGCAGGGTGAATAACGGTCGAGGAAATCCTCGACCATGGCTCTGTACATGCGAGAGTAGTGCCGAGAGTGAACATACGCGCGGAGAGCACAGACGGCTCGCGCATGGCGAGTGTGAATGTCCGCGCGAGAGAGCGTGACTGATCAGGCGAAAATCCTCGACGAGTCGTTGAGGAATCCTCGACCGATATTCACCCTGTTGTCCATCAGGAACCCCAAGGGATCTCCAGGTCGTATGTTTGATTTCAAAGATGAGGGCAGTTCCTGTAATAACTGAAAATCGTAATCACAGGGAATCCATAAGCGCGCACTTCATTATACCTTGTTTTACCTGGTCCTTAATGAATGCCAAGCAATGAGAAGTGCGGTTAGCTTTGTCTCCTCTGAACTTCAAGGCAAGAATAATTTTAAGATCAGCCCGCACTATGTTCCGTGAGGAGGTACTTGTTTGTCAGGAATCTCTAGCGGCCCAGCTGAGGAGGTTCCTGAACCCACGAGATATCGGGCTCGTAAGCAAATCCACCTACTCAAAATAATGCTGTCCGCCTACAGTCCATCACAATAGAACGGTTCCAAATTATCTCGATCATTTTCCCACACAACTATTGTGTGGCTATTCTTATCAGAAGTTCCATAGTAAATAACCCTGCGCACTTTCGATAGAAGATCTCAAAATTACGACCCTTTAACTACAACTTTTGAAACCGAAGGTGAGAAGGAAATTCATCGCTCCTGAAGCCCTAGAGCCTTACCCGTTAAACCTGTGAATTTTTCTCGATTCCCGTTAAATATTCCAGCCACCAGCTAAACGATCCTTATTGAAAAGAGATCATATAGAAACGACCCATTGTTTATTTTCATCGTGGGGGTGTTTCACGGTTTTTTAGAGACCTGCAAGAAATTCATGTGGGTAGACAGCATTACCCATTCAACTTATGTGCACGAACTTCCTCCCACGGATTACCATTTGTTCCGGTCTTTAGCTCATGTTTACGAAACGCTTTGACATTTCAACAACAAAATCAAGGAATTCACTTCAGAATTCTAAAAGCTCTTCAAACAGCACATCTAAAGGCCATAAATTGAGGTTTGACGAGAAATTCATGAAAAATGGCTTCTTTCCACGCTATGGCTGGGCTTGAGCTCAGGTTTCTTGGCGAATGTGCAAGAATAGCTGACGTTCAGCTCCGCTGAGTTTCTCTCCACGGATTATTTTACATTTATTTTTATATGAAAACTTTGGTGTGTCAGCAGTAACTCGAAGACGTCCTGATTCAGAAATCCTCCAAATTCTTCAAGCTTTTTTTCGGTTTTGGAATCTTGTTTTGGTTTTGATGATCGATCGATAGGCATGTGTTCTATGGCAAAACCGGAGATTCAGTGAATCTACCGGCGCTCCAGGAATTCGGTTAGCACTTGGTCTATAGCAATATAAAACTTGATCCTTGATGTGGTCTTCGCATCCATTCATGTGTGCACCAGGGTTGTGCTATATGATATGCGTGTGTTTTGGGGGGTGCATTCTGACTCCGAACTTCAGATCAAATGTCTGCACGCTTGCCGACACTTCCTTCTAGATAATTCATTCATGAAATCGGCACATTGCTCAGGGTCTAACCCATATATTCCACTGCACTTTGTAATTGACAGATTTCACTAGAAAATCTGACGTGCCTCGCAGTGACAGCATTTAGTGCCCCAGCAGTCTATTATCTCTTTTCGAGGGTGCGCTTTTCTGTGGATATCACCTCAACCTAATCCACTGCTGATGGTGAAGTGGAATCAGCCAAGTTTGTGAGGAAAAGTGTCAGGGCTTGGCATTAGGAGCTCCCCCCCCCCAACTGTGTCGGGTATCTCAAAATGAAAAGGAATCAAGCTCCGAAATGTCGAGCCCCTCCCCACCCCTCACCGCTTCATGAATAGTTCAGTTTGTTTCGCGTTTCACTCCGCTAGGGCATGGCTCCAAGGGGGGGGGGGGGGGTAATTTAACAGCTGCTTTGCTATTTTCCTGCTTTATCCCTTCTACCTCTCCTGAATGGTATAAGACCTGCAAAGGGCAGGAATTCTGGCCAAGCGACTCATGTATGACCTCACCACACTTTCAATTAGTATTACGGTTTCGAGTGAATGTCAAATGCGTGGCTGATCACGAAATGATACTGATCTCGTTCATGTACCTGTTCACTGTTCGTTTATATACGCACAATTGTAATAGGCATCCCACATAAGCTTTGATATGCCTCTTTCCTAATTACTTAAATTACAATTATTATTACATTTATTCAATTACAAGAGGTTCGAGGCCGTTTGTTTTGAACTTTCCTTCTTCTCTTGTTAATTCTTTGGTTGCTCAAAATCCGAAAGCATCGGTATCACAGCTTCTCTTTTCCACACCTCAAAATTAAGAAGGCGACTGTTCCGACTGAATTGCACCATGTATGCTCAATTATGCCTGATTCTTCGGTTAATTGAAGGCGAATCCTCATTTTATATTCACCATATGCTCTATTGCTCCCTGAGCCTTCTTCGGTATAATGTGCTACGAGCTATTTCACATTTTCTTGCTGCTTTTTCCTCGAGACCCGGATGTAATCTCTTTTCATCCACCTAGGAATTCCTTGTCCAGGTATTAAGAATAGGTTACGCCATAAGGACACACGAAATCTTGTAATTATTTCTTCCCGCAGTTGCCTGGCCACTGGTATGTAGTTTAGTGATGCTGGACGATTACAATTCAACACGCACACAAACGGCTACCTTGAGCACAAGCTCGCACCCACCGTATGACCTTCACGAGCCGTTCTGATACACGCACTGTAATCTTTATAGTTCGCTGAATCGACGCTCCAAGCTGCAGCGAGAGATTGTGAATGTTTCTCAAACACTTTACTCAAAAATTCTTTCACATTGTCGCTTCAGCTTTGCCTCTAATTGTCATAAACCCCTTCACATTACTTTGATTACGGTCCTAGACACTTCGAATGGCAACATGAATTCATCCGAATCCACCGGGGGTAATCTTCGCCTCCAAGTTCTTTTTGAAATTCGTACGGCTTAATCAAAGTTCCGAATCATGAAAAATAGCACCCACTCGCTATGAAGAAGTAAATGCCCGTGGTCCTTTTCAATCCTGTTAAGGATCCACGCTATAATCTGCGACGAATCAGCAGCTGTAATCCTAGCAATTGCATGCAGAGCAAATGTTGTGCCAAATGGCAGCAAATGCCAAATGCTGGCTCAGGCACATTCCGTTTGGAGCGGTTTCTTGCCACTCCTCCTGCCGCGATATTTTGGAAAGCAGGTTTTCCTTTGGGGATCCTGCTCTAAAAAATGTTCCAGCACTTGAAATCGCTGAAATCAATAATGGAATCATGAAATCATAACTGGCCCGGATCGGCGTTGCCTCAGGTGCCAGATTGGATGTGCTTCGGCTTTGCGCATGCCCTAGGGCAGCTTCGGCTGGTTCAGTTGCCTCAATAACGATCGGATTGGATCGGACGTGCCTCGTAAAAGGCATGGAATGATCGGCCATATCATTCCATGCATTTTACGCATCAAAGGAAAACTGAACTTTTTGTGCGCAGTTTTCTCACAAGAGGGTTTTTGCCTGTTGGACACAACTCTAATGCATAGCTGCCTTTTCCCGAGATCTACCATAAAAAAAACAACCCGTTCGAAAATCTTACAATTTAAGCAGTGTTATTAACACATTAGTTATTCGAAGGAAAGTAGTCAAGTTTTTCAAATGTGCTGAGTTATGTGCTAAATAGGGTTAAGGTAGGTGGTAACACAATCCCGGTAATCAGGTCCTGATTCGATAAGGTGCTGGTCCGGCCTC
>MU869818.1:31077-42038 GCA_036418205.1 Ostertagia ostertagi | reverse complement strand
AAAAGTGAAGCTGTGCAAGTGCGATGCGCGATTATTAACCCTCCGCTTCACATTTTACTGCATGACTATCATGTTTGGTTACTGGTGGGGTTCAGACTCATTTTCTTGACGGGAATTTTCGAGGGATGGTCTACAGAGAGGTGCTCATTGCATTGGTGAGTCCAAACGTCTACACTAGGTTGTCCCACGAAAAAATTCTTAAATGGACAATTTCCTGCTAGAATCCTGGTTTTCTTATCAACCCGTTGTTTATTCGAAGGAGATTTGTCATCTTCAAAATGATACATTTGACTTACACAATCTTTGGAAACGTGTTAAACTGGTTGGAATGCAGGCCTGCAAAATTGGAGGTCCAGACGGTGATTAGCCGGACCGCCTATTAGATCTTACTGTATATCCTCCTAAAAAATCATTCAACACTCCTTAGTTAGGCGCAACCTCTTCTGAGCATTCCGCTGTTAGGTTGTTGGGAAGTCTTGTCACGTTTTTTTTAGCTTGGCTTTTCTGGTTTACGGCTAACCCATAGTAGTTTTTGAATTGAATTCTTTTCTATGAATTCCCTTTTTCAAGCGATAGTTTGGTCTTTCGAGCTTTTTTACTGCTGTATTCCGGCTGTTTCGTTTTCATTTCCTTTATTGATTAGGATGAATTCTAAGCTGCGCGATAAGATGCCTAGTCTACGAGGATGACCACTTTACATTAAAAAAGAAATCCCCACCAAGATATGAAGGAACAGGGCAGGCCGAAGTAGGGGAAGTGGTGTAGTGGCAAGTGGCGCGCTTACCACGCGAGCGGTCCGGGGATCAAATCCTGGGTCGTGAGTCGCCCGGGCCAACCAAGCCTTCCATCCCTCCGGGGTCGGTTAATTGGTACCAGACTTGTCTGGGAGGATAAAAACACTGACTTGTACATCGGCTGGCCCCCGCAAGTCATTGTATAGGCCACATCGCATTCAAACGCCACTACGAATGTACAAATGGAAGTAGAATGCGTGCCGCATCCCAAAAAGGGATTGATCAACGGCAAATGCTTTATCCTTTTTCGATACTAGCTTGTCCAGTTTCATTCTCAGTGGCGCTGGGTAGGGCAGTGAGATTGCCAGTCGAGGGGTAGTTGGAGTGTGGGTCATCTTCAAAAAAAAGCCAACCTCGGAATAGAGTGAACCAAGTGACCGTGGATTGAGGAGCGTGCCCTCGCCTATCTGCTGGTTGATCCACTATGTTGTTTGGCGTTTGAAAGATCCTAATCAGAAGTGATGAAGAAGGAAGCTCAAAAATAGGTTCCAGAAAAATTGATGTAATAGCCACGTAAGGCAGCATGTAAATGGGCTGACTAATTGCTCAGGTAGGATAATGTGGGTGCTACTTCGCAAAACATGTTTCACGCCTTTACCATTTTTCTTGGATTTTTTATAACAATAAATGTAAAGTGATTCACTAATTATGGGACAACCTAATAGGAACGTCATTTATTCCCAGTGCGATTTTTGCCCAGTTTTCGAACAAGATTACACACACACACACACACACACACACATTCGATCCTGACCCCAGCCTTTAACATGTTTGTTGCCACCCCTCCCCACTCTAGGCTCCACCACCGACCTCCAGCCGCTCCTTCCGGCCACTATAGAGGAAAAATTGGGCGAGTGGTGTGTCGATCTCAGAGATCGAATGGTATAGAGAAAGCGATGGGTAGTGAGTTGACAGGCGGCGAGGTGGTCGTTTTTATAGGTGATCGAACGCACGCAGGGTGATGTGGTAAGACCGACACCCTCAAGGTGTGGAGGAGAGATGGTTGTTGGAATTGGTCAGTGGAACAGTTGATCGTGCGATCGAATACGTCTCTGTGAAATGTATGCTCGGTATGCACCAGAAATAACCACTTACCGCAAAATCGCGCCTATCGAAAAATCCACGGCGTCGCGGCCCGTCCGCGAAGGCGTAAAATGCGGACATGATTACCACCCATTCATTCAGGCTGCACTTACAGTTCACGGAAACGAGGGCAACAAGACATTTGTAAGTTCTTCAAATTGTTGATTGTTTCGGCTGTCCTTGTCTGATTACGCTGCAATACGCGTGTATCATATTAGTGAACCACTAAATATCTGACGACAAAGTTCAATCAAATGCTTGTCGGGGGGGGGGGGGGTCCGTTCCAACATCTATCGCGTGCCAAATTCGCAGAGACGCAAACTCATTTTTTTAGTTTGTGGATTCAAAAAAATCGATATTTACTTGGTAAGTTTTCTTCTGCTCCGCTTTTCAGCAGTCCCCCACCCCTCCACATACACGGACCATTCCATATGACTCTACCAAAGAAAATTAAAGAGCGGTGAAGGGAAAAGATTGTTTGAGAGCATTTTTCGCACTGCTTCCATACTCTCAATCAACACTCAAACGCAGACTGATGCGAGTTTTCACTGATACAGTACCATCCACAGCCGTGTGATGAGCCTCCTGACCAGAGTCGCGGTGGATGTGATGATTCTAATTTTTACATCTTTCAACGACCCCCTCCCCCTCCTCCACCAGCGATGGAGGTGTACTCCATACGATAACCCTTTCCACCAAGCACCATAGCTGCACTTTTTGCACACGTCCTACTTTGCCTCGGAATTTTCTCCAACCTACCGTGGAGCGGAAGGAAGGGGGAGGACGCGAATGAAAACAAATACTCTGATTTTGCCCATTTCTTGCTTTTTTTTTCGCCAAAACTATCAGAAAAAAAAATCCATCAATGATCACTTCTTTTCGCTCCTTATCCGATCCCTCGACTTTCACCACTGCGAGACCCTCCGAAGATTTCGAGTACGACCCCTTCACAACAATTGCATTGAACAAAGACCAGAAATAGCCCCTCCCCCTCTCCTCCCTACTCACCTATGGCTCGGCCAGACGAGCGGTGAACTTTGGCATACGTTTCGTTTCTGATCTAGCTCTCGCAAAGCACGGCAGATAATTTTCGATATTCTCAAATAAGATCAGCCAGATCAGATGAAATTCCAGAAGTACCTCATTAAAACTTCCTTTTTCATGGTTTTAAAAATCATGTCATGTGACCTTGTGTCAATAGTACATAAAAATTAGCAGGGTTCAGAGTTGTTTCGAAGACATGGTCAAAATGTCAGAGGAGAGTGGGCTGTCCTCTAAAGAAGACCAAGGGAAGTACATGGAGAAATTTCAGGGTGAATTACTCGCATAGCAGTGCTCTTTTCCTAGAATTTTTGCCAGCATTTAATTGAGTGTTAGCTTGATCAGACTCTTTTTTAGAAGCTTGTCAAACGCTCGACTTTCTTTCAGAATTAGTTAAGCTTCCAAATTCGCAGTTCATTCTTCCATTGCATGACGGGGACCAATTGCTATATTTAGAACTCGGTGTCTTACACCCCCAGACAGGATTGATGCTAGGTTAACTGACCCCTGGAGCGACAGAAGAGTCGTTCAAGAGTGGGTTACATAGTCACGGATGGTGCTGTCACTACAGGCAGAGCCTCGTAAATAACACGTTGACGACGGCGCACGTTTTGGCTTTTTTCACCTCGAGGGAAATCAGCTATTTGGCTGTCATGTTTTCTGTGACGCGCAGGCGCGTCCCGTTGTCCCCTGCGTTTTTGAAACTCAACTCGAGTGCAACGAAACAAAATGTAGTACAAGGGGAGCTGGGAGGAGAAATCAGATGACATTATACAGAATACAAAGTAAATACGTGTACAGAATGCGAAGTTATACAAGGATCGATCGAGAATCTTCAGCTGGATGATCCAAATATGCGGTGATCGAATCATTGCTGAGGTTGAGCGTGACAACATTTCAACTCTCTGGTCCAATTTGAGGCGACATAAACTGGAGGAAGTTCCTGAAGGTTTGAGATATTAGCAAAGAAGGTGTCGTATATTTTGCGCAACATTTTTGAAGAACACGGGCTCCCTGCTACCGAAAGAAAGAAACGGCACGCATCGCAGTAGATGTAAGAATCCCTTTGTATTGAATGTTTTGACACGAAACACAAATCTCGTAATCCGTAGTAAAATTATCTGTATCTTGTAAACCTTTATTTTTATAGTTCCGCTCTACTATATTCGCTTGCTTACTCGAGAGTAAAAATCTAAGCTTGTAGATAACTCAGAATTACGTATGGTTCAGGAACTAGAGCATACCTAACCATTTCGACCACAGCGTTTATAGTTATGTTGGTGTACGATTTATGAAATGAGTACAAGGAACTTAGGAAGAAACTGTGCAAGCGTAGAAAAAGAGATGACTAGGATGAGACGCGTTAGCGCGTCACGCTGTCGTCAACGTGTTAAATCTCTGCTCATTTCCCTTCTAAGCTTTCCAAGACTTCGATCGCTATTTGATCGAACGAGATGAACAATCTTGCCTAGATGGATGAAATCTGTCATCCGTTTGTTCCTCCGTAGGTATATGTATAAATTAACTGATAACTCTTATACCGTAATCCGAGTGGGAGTCGAGTGCATGGCTATGCAGAGTTTTTGATCATTGCCGCACTTCTTGGCATTATTATACGAAGTTGATAAGAAAACAGCTTTTCAGTTATTGGGATCACTCCAGACTGCTTCGTTTACTATACTACATTGAATAACATCATGAACACTCCACAAAATGGAACGGCTTATGAACTGCTTGAAAGGAATGACGCTACACTGTGCGAAAGCTATATGCCTTTCATAACTAGAACAGTTCGTCATTTCTGTATTTATTCAGAATATAGAGTGCCCGGAAGAACGGTAAGGGTTTAGTTGGGAGCCACGCTGCTTACCAGGCGAGGAATCAAGTTCTGGTAAGGTATGCCATTCGGAGCAAACATTGCCTCCGGAGTCTAGTTACTGGAGCAGTGTTGTGGTGGGCGAAGCATGATGAACCTTTGCTTATTAGCGTCTCAGCCTTGTCAAGTCGTGGCGCCAGGTGGGTACATGCTCCGCGCTTACGTTCCACTCCATAGTTCTCACGCAAGAGCCTCATTTCGTTCAGAAATCTTGAAGGTTGCCTTCAAGATGAAAGTTTTGTATATTCTCTTTTTTATGGTTTCATGAAGGATATGGCCACAAATAGAAAGCGCAGTATTTTGTTCAGGAAAACACACAGGAACTGTTGTTTATCGGATTGAAACGCGTTGGACGACGTATGATGATACAGAGTCTAATCAAGTATGGAAATTTCACAAGATCTGGGAGGTTTAATCTGAGTGAAAATTTCACTAGAAGTTACGCGCTCAAGGTAGTTATCAGTCTTAGGCCCATGTCAGATTTTGCGAATCGAGCAATGCGCTTCTAGCGATTCGCTAGTAGTCAATCGCTCAATTCGCAGAGTGTAACATCGGCCTTACGCATGTTAATCGATGTATAATTCGTTCCTCAGAAGCACGGGTCGCGATCTTGGTGCGGTATTAACCCTTTGACGACAATGCGGATTTGCACGTAGCGTGCTCGTGGGACCACGCCTCTTTTTGGCGCGCCCAACTCTCGCGCAAAGGTGGCAAAATTTGACTTTGGCAATATACAAAATATGACTGCAGTCTTAAGCTTTATGATCATGTATTGTTGGAATTAGAAGTGGAAGTTTGGAAAGAAATCTCGGATTTCAAAGGGATGGTGTTTGAAAACTCTAGAAGTTCAAATGTACAGTAGAATTTTTGATATAGTTCAAACTCCTCCTTGTGTCTTAAGACTGTGAAAAGACGTAGAGGTCCTGATCTGTAATTCACCTTAAGCTTAATAATGTAAAACACTAGTTAATACATCGCCGAGCGAAGTGCCATATCCTAAAATTTCATATAAATTAGCTAGTAACAAACATTTCTGCAAAATATGCTAAACATAGGCGTAACGGAGCTTGCTTATAATTACTGATATGTTGAAAATGTTTTAAATGGGTAAAGAAGAAAATTTTAGGGTGGCACCCACCATTGGGTGCCATTGTCCCACGCGACGGTCATAGTGGCACCCACCGGTGGGTGCCATTGTCGCCAAAGGGTTAAACAGAGCAATAGTTGTGAAGAGGACCGTCAGTAGGGGAAGAGGCAAAAGGAACTATCAAACACTGATATGTGAGACCTGCTTTTCTTGGGAGGTCGACCGTGGTACGACATAGAGTCAAGACCCGGAAAAGAGAAGGAATACGCGAGAGTACGTCATAAGAGAGGGCGCAGACATCGCGTGGGCTCGGAACGAGTAGGAATGTGACCGAATTACACTTTAGGACCCCTCAGTGCCCAGCCGCGTATTTTTAAATCGCCATAGCGCCACGGCTACTGTACTTGTAGATCCTGCTATCTCAATTATGGAGCGGATTGGTGTAGGAATCTGAAAACTGACTAAATCTCATCTCACACATCCTCAACCGAAAAATTATTGAAAGCGTAATGACAGTCACATAAGCTGAACTAAGCCTTATAGTCTGGATGCCTAAAGAAGTGGGTCAGATCAGTGCCAAGAGCTGACCCTTCCAAGAGTGAGAAGGAGGGATCCACAAGCGCAAGGGCGCAACTGTTGCAACTTAAAAATGCGAGGCAACGGCGCTATCCTTGCCTTATGTGCTGCTGTGCTGCCATTCTTATCAATCGCGGCATATGGCGCTGCGCCCTCTCGCGTACGACGTGCTCTCTCGCGTTCTCCCTCTCCTCGCAGCGCTAAGTCTCTCTGTCAAACCACGGCCGACCTCGCAAGGGGAATTTCGAAATATTGATGTTTTCTATGGACATGGAGGAGCCCAGACATGAAGTGTCTGAGGCAGATTGATTATGTGCTGACCGATACGCCAAGATTGTTTGCTGATGTCTCTGTTATAGGGGAAAATGTGATAACGACTGGCTCCGATCATCGGCTTTTGCGTTCGGTGATCCTCTTCGATGCCAAGAAAGAACGTCGAGTTCTGCATTCGCAAAAAACACTCGTACGACAAACTTTCAATGCCGATATGTATGCTGCGATGATAGAGTCGTCAGATCTACACATGAATATGGGAAGCAGTATCGATGCCGACTATGAAGATCTAGTGGGAAAAATAACTCAGGCCGTGAAAGCATCGAGCATAGCAATAGAGCCCGCAAGGCGACGACGTATATCGACAGAAGCACTGCAGATGATGAAGAAATGAGAGCACGCATGAAGGCTGAAGGACGAGTGCAAAATGAGGAATACCGGACACTCTGTGAAGCGATAAGGGAAAAAATCAAATGCGACTATGAAGGCTATAGACTTCGTGAAGCAGCTGAAAGAAGGGCAAGCCTGAAAGCTGTAGAAAGGGACATTCGACTCAGGCAGCATATACCACCCTCTGCTCTCAAGGACAACGCAGGTGTCAGGACAACTAACCGTTGACGGATGAACGAGATATGTATGTACGAAGTTCTACAACGATTTGTACTCCTCAAAGGTGGTTGTTGCAGAACCATATCGAAGTGTTGCAGAAGAACCGATCCCAGAAGTAATGTGGGAAGAAGTGGAGAATGCAGTGAAACAAATAAAGGCTGGGAAAAGCCCTGGCTGCGACAACATTCGTCCCGAACACCTAAAAGCAGGCGGACTACATCTATTTAAAGCGCTGGCAGAAGCGTTTCAGCAGATACTGCAATGGAAAAGGGTTCCTGGAGCGTGGAAGACATCAAGGACGATACTTCTCCTGAAAGCTTGAATAATTGGAGGCCCATCACCTTATTGTCTCAAATCTATAAAATCTTTACAAGAATAATCCTAAATCGCATCGTTAGAGACGTGGATATGGTCATGAGCCGAGAGCAAGCCGGTTTAGAAGCGGATATAGAAGCGGATACTCCACACTCGATCACTTGCACGTGGAAAGCCCTGCTCAGTGATTTCGATTGGACAGGTAGTATGGAGATCGATGGAAGAACGGCTGACTTATCTGCTTTTTGCCGACGATTGCGTAATTGCTATTGAGCTCCAACAGAAACTTGTGCAGCATAGAAGAAATCCACTGAAATTGGACTCGAAATGAATTCATCAAAAACCAAGTGGATGCACAATCAGTTCTGTCCTACAGCAACAATCAACGTAAATGGAGAAACGATGGAAGAAGTGAAAAGCTATAAGTACCTTGGACACCAGCTCAGCTTCATTGAAGGCGTTAACGGAGAGTACAGCAGACGAAGAAAGCAGCTTGGTCTTTCAACAAAATCTCAACGTATTGCTAGACGATAACCTCCCGATGAAACTGAAGGCGTCTTTGTTTCACTCAACGGTGATACCTGCGCTGCTGTACGGCGCGGAATGCTGGTCGCCCACTAAAGCAGACGAAGAGAAATTTGCTGTGATGCAGAGGTCAATGGAACGCAGAATTTGCAAAGTGTCACTTCGTGAACATATCACAAACACAGAGTTGCGAAGAACGAAGTGGCCTTGTTGATGTTGTCCAGGAAATGTATAATCGTAAACGAGATTGGGCCGGTCATGTGGCACGTCTTGAAAGACAACAGATGGACTTCCCGGCTTATGAATTGGATCCCGTTGGATCACAAGCGATCGCCGGGAAGGCCTAAAATGAGGTGGGCCGATCCGATGGTGAAAATGCTCGGCCAACAATGGAGACGACGTGCTCAAGACCCGAATGAGTAGTTCAAAAGTTTTTTTGTTCTGAAGGGGATTGAAGGCACGGGTCGAATCCAACTGGTTTTCTTATTGCTCTTACTGGTAATTTCCAGCTCCATCACCTACAAGAACATCATTAATGCTGATGAGGCAAAGTGGTGGAGGTTTAATGCAACCATACGCCACGAGCAGTTCTTCACTGATGAGTTCCCCAAAGGTTAGCTTTTATCCTTGCTTTCATACTTTATACTTTCATACTTCACATGATTTTATTCCTGTGACGTTTCTACTTGAATTTGTGTGCCAGGGAAGTGTTGCATTGGCTAAAGGCATCAAATGCAATTTGTAAATTTCCAGGGATTTGGTTCACTAGTGCTATCAGTTCGAAGTATCGCATAATGCTTTACGGCTACGACCGCAGGAATCTTGTGTACGTTTTTACTCTATTAAAAAATATATATCATTCGATTTTATAAACCGCTAACGTGGTGTGTCTGTATGTATGTCTGTCCGTCCGCAAAATGAAGTGAGTGATAAGGAAGCTAATGGAATAAACAACCGCTAACAAATCGGGTAGCTACAGGATTTGAGATATCAATGTTTTGCAATGGATGTTGTGATAACACTCCAACGGCTATATAAACACCTACTGAGCACACTTCCGTTCATTCCACATGGTGCTGCAGTGGCAGCTGGAGGGGAGTGGAGGGAGAGGAGAGGGGGTGAAGTGTTTGAGGAGGGTAGGCGGAAAACCACCCCCAACAGGCCTAGGATGCAATTAGCTTTCGTAAGGTGATTTTAGGCCGTAAAGCGTACGCTGTGAAAGAAGGTCCCGGCGGTTGGCGGGGGACCAACCTGGTAATAAAATATTGTGGGTGTGGGTCAGGACATGATGACAGCGGCCGCGCTGCGATAGCAATATCGCAAACTATGGTAACGCGGTCGCAGACGCCGTGCCAAGGGGCGTACCAAAGCGTACGCAGTAGTATAGCTCGAAGATACACATGGCACTAATTTTAGCGGTGCCATTCACATTTCCTGACCTACATCCATTCGTCGCTGGAAGCACTCAATATTGGAATCGATCTTGTCAACGAAAATAGAATCTTGCAAAAAGCAGGCAGTCAGAAAGACTCGCCTTGGTCGAACCATTTTTGGGTTAAGCTGCGTACTCGATTTCCGTCAAGCATCGCAGTGGGAAATGAATGCATAATTAGATTACATATTACATAACATGCGTTTGGTCAACCGGCAAAAGTGTGATTGCTCATATTCTTTCACAAAAGTGCTGGAAGGCAAGCCGCGGAATAAACCCGGTGCTTGAGCGCGCTTGGTAATGAAGAGCGGCAGGTTAAAGTGAAAAAAAGCAAAAGAAACCATCACCCAGCTAAAATTTATGGACTTGACCTTCTGTGAGGACGGGTATGCCGAGAATCGTAGCTAACAGAGAAGACAGAAAACTCGAGAGAGCACGCCGTAGAAGAGGGCCACATAAGCGACTGTTGTGGCCACCTACAGACAATTGCCGACCAAGAGCGTTATATAGGAACGTTGATAAGTCCCTAACGCCCCTAACGTGCTCGTTCGAGCTGCGTCAACGGCGCACAGACGACCTTTGCAAATAGTTCTAGTATGCCTACCGGAGGGATTTCTTTCAGTGGTCTTATACCGGGGCTTGCCTATTGAACTGACAGATACCTAGGAGTAGAAGTGAAAGTCGGGCAGTACTATCTATGCTTGGAATTCATTCAAGGTGTAGTACCTTACTTGTGTAGGTGTGGCGCAATTTCTCAGTGCCTTACTTTCGCCTACCAAATCCCTTAGATTCAAACCAGATAAATTTTTCCCGAGTAACTATTTTCTCCAGGATGACTGAGCTCAAGATTGTGGCCGATAACAATGGTGGTTTGCTTCCTTATTACAGCAGCAGAAGTGAGGATTTTGAGTTCCAAAAAATCCAACTCGAGATTTGAGAGCATATAAGGTCAGGTTTAACCGGATGCATTTAAGTTATCAGATTCCATCAAAGGGTAGCGTCCCCATCATCAAGTGTGTTCGTTCGAGAACAGAGTGGAGTGGGGCGGTGAGTGGGTTTTGGAACGACCTATTCTATTCACTGAGAATCACGTGAATTGTTTGCTTTCAGAAATGTATTCGTGTTCACAGATCTTGGCGGCGATTCTGAAGAAGCGAACATAATTCCCGTCGAATCTGCTCTTCATAATACATTTGATGGTGTTCGGTAAGTTTCCAGTGGACTGTAGTGATAAAAAATAGATGGTTGTTGTAATGTCTATCCATTCGCAGTCAATCTCCACTACAAATTGTAAAATCATTTAGAAGAGTTTTCCTTTCTTCGCTGCCAACAACTACAGTAATCCATCCA
>MU869818.1:0-13367 GCA_036418205.1 Ostertagia ostertagi | reverse complement strand
GCTGCATGCCGGTGTGGCGTCGTTGATCGTATTCGCTCGCAACCTAGCGACAGCATCGCTTGCCGGGTAGCCGCGCCCTGGGACGGTAGTAAAGTCTCCTAAACGGCCAGTCTATAGTTGGCCAATAGGTCGCGTTGACTCGCCTTCGTCCGCACCTAAAAAGCATTGGGAAAGGCGGGAAACTCGCGCTGACCTGCCGCAATGGGCGAGGTCTAGGCACATCTTAAGTGGCCAACGTATAGGTGGCACCTTGCCTAGACGGCGAACCGGCAGAGAAAGGAGAAAGTGCATGGAGATTGCAGAGACGCAGATAGACGGCGACTAAAATGTACTCAGGGGTACATTTTAGTCGCCCTCTACATGACCCTCTGCGTCTCTGCAATCTCCACGCACTTTCCCCTTTCTCTGCCGGGTTCGCCGCCTAGGCTAGGTGCCACCTAATACGTTCGCCACTTAACATGTGGTATAGACCTCGCCCTCTGCGGGAGGTCAGCGTGAATTTCCGCCTTTCCCCATGCTTTTTGAGTGCCGACGAAGGCGAGTCAACGTGACCTATTGGCCAGCTATAGACTGGCTATTTAGGGGACTTTACTACCGTCCCAGATTGGGGGCAGGTTCAGAACCCTCTCTCCCTCGGCGTTTCTCACTATTCCTCTACCTCCGTGCACCCTTTCTAGGCCTCTTCTGTCACTGCCGACGTGACCATTCAGATCACCTGCTATGGTGAGGTAGTCGCCTTCCGGAATCGATCTGATGGCATCGTCAAGGCTGAGGTAGAACTCGTCCTTCTCACTTTCGGGGCATCCGGCTCTGCGGTGCGTACGGAGAGTATTGTCCAGTACCCCTCCTTCGTGTCTATCCTCACAGCCATGATCCGATCGCTGATCCTGTTCACAGCGGAGACATAGTCCTTGAGCGACTCCGCTACCGCTATGGCCACGCCGTTCCGCTTGGTGTCTTCTCCATTGTAGTAGAGCTTGACACCTTCCCCGATTTCCCTGGCCTTAGCACCTTTCCATCGCGTCTCCTGAAGGCATAGGACTTGGATATTCCTGCGCGTCATCAGATCAGCAACCTCTCGGGACTTCCCAGTTAGCGATCCTACGTTCAGAGTCCCAATTCGAACTAGCTTCTTTGGCCGAGGCCGTTCACTCCTCGGTAGCCCTCGCATACTGACCACAGAACTTGGGCGGGTGTTTTGCAATGTGATAACCGTGTATGTTACAGCTCTTCGCACTCGTGTCAACTGTCGATTGTACTACAGAGAAGAAAAATGGTCTCTTCAAGGTAATTTTAGAACAAATGAAAAATTGCAATATTGTCCCACCTCTGCAGAGACCTCGGCCAGGGCAACCAAGTCGGTCTTGCTTCCGAATGGTTCCTATTTTGGCCTTCATTTCGGCTCACAACTCTTCGAACAATGTCATCGATAGATTCTCTATTTCCTTTCATCAAGCGGAACTTCTAAACAATGAAATAGTAGTAGATATGGGGTTGTACCAATTTCTTTTCTTTTCTGGCAGAGAATTTCTGGCGGAATTTTGACTCTTTCAATTTGTCACGTTCTATCTTTCCTGAAAGCGATCGAAAATATAACCACCATCACCATCACCGATATTCCGTTTGCCAAGTAATGGATAGATGCGTTCCTCTCAGAACGAGGCGAATTACCTTTAGATTGCGAGGTCGGGTAGGGAGGTTTCGAGACGATTTGAACGGCTCTCGCGCCATGCTTCGGCCAACTTTGGGAGTTATTCCATGGTTACCTTCGCAATGCTTGTCTGCATAAAGTGAAGTGGTTCTCAAAACGGGATACCCAGCGAATCCAACAAACCGGGTAATATCCTCTGATGAAAGAGCTCGGGCTTTGGTTGAGATGGTGGGTCCAGGCTGCGAGGTAGCCACCAGGCGTGCCGCGTGTTGTTATCGTGGTGGACTCATGACTCATCTGCACTGGTGACCAACTAGGGAATGTCCTGTCTATACGGTCGCAGAATGAAACTTCTGCAGATGGTCAGGCGTGCTTCTCGGTCATGGTCAGTCGATGCATGCTGTTTCCATCGAGCTTCATTCTGCTACAGCCCATTCCATTCAGGTGGCCTTCAATGGAGCAATAGTTGCGTGCATGGTTGTTGATTACAACAACCATGTTCTTGATTACAACAGTTTCCTGGTAATAGAGTCCGGATGCACTTCCGATTCATAGCGCAAGAGGGTCTCATAGGAACCGACTAGAGGTCTAGGATGAGGTCGAACTTGGCGGCCCGTATCGTCTTCGCCGATGCTATTGAACAGAAGTAAAGTCTGGGGCAAAGACAGCGCTGATCTTGCCTGCTGCGCTCATTGCAAGGTTCTCGTTTAAAGCCACGAGTCAGGATTAGGCAACCAGCAGAAGTTCTTCCCAGGGTGCGATAGTGGGCTCCCCAAGCACTGAGGGCGCGACACTATCGCGACCCAAAGTGCGCGGCAATGGCGCTAAGGCCTTGCCCGCCGCGCTGCCCGCGCTGCCGCGTGCCAGCGTAATCCACCACGGCATACGTGGTCTCTGCGTCCTCTCGCGTACGACGTACTATCTCGCGTTCTCCCTCTCCTCGCAGCGCTGTGTCTCTCCGTCGTACTACGGCCGGCCTCCTAAGGGAAATTTAGTGTTTTCTATGGTGCTTTTTGCTTTTTCTCCTCACTAATGTTCCTCATTGCACCCCTTGCCTAATGTTTGAACAAAATAACGCATCAATTCAATCCCGACTCGTGCCTTTAACCCTTTCGGACCTGAATTTTTTTCCGTGGAGAAATTTTTCTTCTAGCTATTGTTTATTACTTGTGAGCATATAAGTATCATTATGGCGAAATTTGGAAGCTATTCGATCACAAACAAAGAAACTAGAAGCTTTGAAAATTGGCCCACCTTCTTAGTTTTTGAGCTTATGTCGAAACAATTCCAAATTTCATAGTTATGCCGAAAAGTTTATAATCTTGCACAACATTATAACCCATAATTTTGATTAAAAGAATGGATCTACTTCAAGTATTTTAGAAAAAGTGACACTTACTTGGCCAGGTTGCGGGGACCAGCGTCGTGCACTTGTACACAAATACTTGTAATACTAACAGCAACACAATGAAATGGCAGGTTTAGCTCATAATTAGGAAGGGGAAGGTTGATTGAAGCAATCTCTTGCAGGATTAGAAAAACCATGCTGTTTCAGCGGCAATGCAACCATTTGGATTTGATAAAGAAACCTCAAATGTCCATGACCATAATCGCTGGGTTTAGTCGTTGATCTATTTTGATTTCTACTTAACCCATAACGGACGGCGTGCGCCACATGGTGGCGCACGATTATTTCTTTTGTTTTTGAATGTTTCTAGCAATCTTAATATACCCGTATATACTCTCAGCAATGTGGAATAACATATCTTCCCAGGACCTGGACGGCTGGATTTTTGACAAACCTACAATAAATTTTGTCTTAATTTACATAAGTTTACTATTTGATGGGTGGCTTACCCATGGTTCACACGTCCCGAGACCCCTTCCCCTAAATATAGCCACATCCTTGCTCGGGGTTGTTGTTCGCATTTTTCATGATGTCACCTGCAGCTTCCATTCATTCTTTGCACCCTAGTTTTAGAGCGGAAAGGCGGGTTACGAACTTGTCGTCAACGGAAATCTCTTCTTTTGGATGATGAGACAAGGACACCTACTTTAGCCCCGTCTTAACCCTGCTGTTCGCATAAGCCTACATAAACCCTACCCTGGGTGGCGGCGTGCGCCACATGGTGGCGCACGCAACAAATACACTGGCCGTCCGTTATGGGTTAAAGGCAAAAGTCGGGCTCAATAAGGGGGTATTATGGCGATTGAAACTGAGTATAGAGATGCGAAGTGGAACGACAGTGGAGAAAAAACTGAGAAAAACCGTCGACAAGGCCGTTAACAAAACCCTCTTTCCCACTAGCAGTGAAGGAGGCTGGCTTGGGGAAAGAGGCACGTACAAACAAGTTTTCTGAAGATATCAGTCGTTCTATCGGTTGATACGGCAATCAACCTAGCTGATTTCACACGTTATGCCAGCCACGCACCACATCCCGAGGTGGGCGGTCGTAGCGGGGCCAGGCGGCGATAGCGCATAGTACGTGCCCTGGAGGCCTTATTACCGCGCCGTTTCGAGATTTTGAGTGTGGGAACATCTCTACGGGTGCGTAACCAAGTACAGGACATGACCGAAAGGGTTGGTTAGGTCAACTAATCCCGACCTTTGCCTTTAATTATCCCGTTGCGCTGTTGATCTTCTGAAACGTCCTGACTAAAGGCCCTGATGCGTTTCTCAACATATCAACTTATTTCGTAATGACACTAATTTGACATGAATGAAGGAGTTGAAATCGGACGAAATCGTTAGGTTAGAGACGGTCGTTAGGTTCGAGACAAGACAACGAGACAAAATTATAGGGCACTATTGCACTATTACAACCCCAGTGGGGGTGAGATGGGTCAAAAAATAATTTTCGCTGAAACTTCTGCTATGGGGGTTATCGAGGGTCCTGATCACGAATATGATATTCATTTTTGGCGCTGGCGCCAATTTGGCGCCATGGCGCCACACTGATTATCACCAAATTCGCTGTAAACTTCTGTATAGGGGTTATTTGGGGCCCTGATCACGAATATGACACTCGTTTTTGACATTCGTGCTGTTTAACGCATATTTTCTGCTTTTCTAAGCTTTCTCACCTATAGCGCCTAAGACTAAGCTTAGGGGAGGGGAGTGAAACTCCGGAGTGGGTAAACCACGCACCGTGTGGCAAAAGTTGGAGTGTCAGACCACAGGGGAGTGGCCTACTCACTTTGGAGCCCTCCACTATTCAAAGGCTTAGTCCTGATTGCGATCTAATTAGTGCGAGGGCGCAGACGAGCAGGAAGCAGGCGCCGAATAGCGCTAACAACATTCGTAATCAGGACCCCAAATAACCCCTATACAGAAGTTTACAGCGAATTTAGTGGGAATCAGTTGTGGCGCCACCAAATGGCGCCAGCGCCAAAAATGAATATCATATTCGTGATCAGGACCCTCGATAACCCCCATAGCCGAAGTTTCAGCGAAAATTATTTTTTGACCCATCTCACCCCTACTGGGGTTGTAATAGTGCAATAGTGCCGAAGGTGATCGTATCTCGCAAATGCAAGGTAGGCTCTGAGGGAATTCATGCTCGCCGCGCCAGCAGGAAGATGCGGAGTATAAAAAGTGACGCCCACAATCGCCGTCACGCGCAAAAGCTTCCGTGATCGGGGAGCTTAAATTGTGGGAGCGGAGCGAAGGAATTTAGTCAATAGCTTAATAAAAATCCTCAACCATCACTCCAGGCTGCCAGTAAACCACATTCCGCAACATCCTTCTTCTTTATTAAACCTGAGAAGTCGCTCTGAGGAAATTACCCTTTACTTCCGTGTTCTCACTGCCACGGCTTTTACAACATGCAAAAAATTAGTGCTCCACGTTTAAAGGAGTATTTTGGTAAAATCTACAATATATAGAAGACCTCCCTTCCGTTGTCAGACATGAACCACCTTCCCCTGGAACCGAGTAATCAAGATTGCGACTACGCCCATTTCGGTGTACTCCCACACCAGGGTGAATATCGGTCGAGGAAATCCTCGACAGGGGGGTCGTACCTGTTGGGCTGGTCCATGGGGGGTCGTACTCTTGGGGTCAGTAACAGAAGTGGTATCATGGTGCAGATAGGTAATAGGGTATAGCGCAGCAGAAAATGAAAACATCCGAAAAAAAACATGATATTAAATTTTCTTTGCAGGTTCAGTCGCTCCATTCCTCCACCTTCATGAGAAGGGCGTATTTGAAGGCAGTACAAAGAATGAAAGTGCATCCCCGCAAAGAAGAGTGCCACATGTGCGCACGCGCTGCAAAGGCACCTCCTCCGCCTATCACTCGCTCCTTCTCCCTTAATACCTCGCTGAGAATGACGCTGTTGTTAGGGACCCTGTCGGAAAAACGACAACCGTGAAGAAAAAGCGCTGGGCAAATGAAGTTGTTTTTTAGGTTACAGGAATAGCACAACACACTATGTCTACTACAATACAGTTTCGTTCGAAGGTCCCCATCATATAACACCTTTCAATCGATTCTGCAACTGTGAGTGGAGGAGGGATGCATGGCTTATACCAATACCAAATCGGATGATGACGATTGCTCCTATTCTTATTGTTTGCGTTCAAAGATATTGTTCTAGACACATTCCGAGTGTTGCCAACGAGTCACACTTGCAATGGTGAATGAGGGAGCGGATTTCCAGGTGGCCGGATCCGACCTCGATAGATCCTCGACGCAATTATCTCTTCAACCAAAAAGCTGTAGAAGAAAACTAAACAGACCATCAGGAAGCGCAAACCTTCCGCTTTCCAAAACTATCTTCCCTTTTTCAGGATCTTACAATATAAGAGATATATTGCTCTTGAAGTGGCAAAAACTCGCGTGTGAAAATTTGGGCCTCCTCGACATTTACTCGACGAAATTTGACAGACCCTATCTTTCTGCAAGGAAGGCTTCCAGAGCAATTTCGATGCTTGTTGGAAACGCGAAATCCAGCTCTATCTAACTCTACCTCAAGCTGCTTCAAAGGTTGTGAAATGGAGGAATGCAACCTTTTCATCGAGGGTGTAGATTCGGACGTTTTTTTTTTGAAATTTCGGCAAATCTGACCCAGTGACAATCGCGCCGCAGCTGCCGTTGAATCGGCCTTTGATACACTCGGCTGTTTTGATATACTCAAGCAAGAATCAAGATTGAATCGCAACCCCGTGTCTTCAGGATTTCTGTGCGTTTCTGAACGAACCTCGCCTTGAGGTCACACAAAGTTAATGCCTCTTTCCTCGAGTCGATATTTCAGTATGTACACAAAAGTATGCAGCGATGGGAGACGTGCATAGATGACAAGATGAAGCGTCCTTAGCATTATTTGCAGCATTTTTTTTTGATTGTTTTGATTTTTTTTTGATTTTTGTTTTGCAGGATTTATTTTAATTGAATTAATTTGCTCTGTTAGAGGGGGTCGTGCCAGGATCTCGATTTTTCGGGGGGGGGTCGTACCTCTGCGACCACGTACTCGACACGATTTTCACCCTGCTCCCACCCACCAATAACAGTACTCACTGCTCTCCAAGACTTCTCAGAATCAAATTATGAGGACTTGTTGGAAACGCTGTGCACTTCAGGGCACGCTCGTCCAATTGTGGGCGCTCCGCCGCAGGTTATGGTATGCTGGAACTCCCTAACATATGCGCTTCCTACACCAATTTTCTTCTTCTTGCATGTTAGTTTTCCCAAAAACGATTCGGCGCGTTTTTCATGAGCCCATGTTTTTACAACTTTGAGGAAACCCACTCAGCCAACGGAGCGTAGGTTCTCCTTAAGGTGTTCTAGCTTGCCAATGTATGTCTTTACCAACTTTTTTCCAGTCTCAAAAGCTTTTTATAATTGAATTTGAAACTAAGAACTTTGACACGCTCCACCTGTTGCGACACGCTCCGCCCACCGCTCGATATCTTGTCTGCGTCGCTAACTTGATCTGCTCTCTCTACTCGTACTTCTCTAGCGCTCTCCGCGCTCACATTATCTCTCATCTCCCTGCCGGCCTTTTGAACTTCTCCGCAGCGTAGAGCAAAAGGCTCGTGATTCCCATGTATTTCACGATTTTTTTTCTTTTTTCTCCACTGGCGGTCCACTTCCTACCCCTACTTTCACATTTGAGTGGAATTACCTCATAATTTAATCCTGAATCTTCCTTTAACAGTTAGTCCTCATTTAATCTATACCTTCGAGGTGCCCACTTGTTACAGACAAGAAATGAAAGGAATACTAACCCGGAGTTCACAATTCTGACCTATGAGAGTTTTCTGATCGAGCACTAATCACCTTTTCGGCTTGCGCTTGTTTGTTGAACTGCATCCTGCCAAGCACACGTAAGCGCTAAGGAAATGTGCCAAGAAAATGCGTACCTGGTTCTCATGGCCGGTGTGAGCAGCACATAAGATTAAGAATATTGCCGTCGATTTTGAACACAGTCAATAGTGGCACGATTTTGCCCACATATTCGCTCAATATCGTTCACGGCTACTTGCATTTGACGCTCAGTGAGACTGTGTGAGACTTCGGACATCATCTGAAATGCAGCAATATGTACGGTAATGTAATTTTTGCACGAAATGGCATGAATAGACCAAAATTAAGCGTAGCATAATCCCTAGTATTATAAACAGTGCTGACGATGAGATAGGCGTCAGACTTAGCGACAAGTCTTATGGAGGGAAGGTGACGGGAGACCAATCTACTATCAACAGAAAGCACATTTCTCGCTCTCTCCAAACCTACTCTTACTTTACCCTGAAACTCTTTTCGTCACTTTTTTAAAGTATTGAATACAACATATTCAACAAGTTATTATATAATGTGTACGGGTTTCTGTTCCTCCCAACCCTCTTTCCTTGGTCAGAAAAATCTTGAAGTAAGTCGGGATATCAACTGAGCATTTGGTGCCGAACCCACAAAAAATCCGCTCTGCAGCTATATTTCAGAACTCCTTTCTTACGATGATGAAAGCTTCAAAGCAGATTAGGGTGAATCTCAGAGGACTGACAAAGACTAAGTGAGGGTTTTGATGGAACCAAGTCTGCATGGAGATTTTGAGCAAGTCCTCCCTCATTACGCGCAGTCAAGATGGGGTTCTTCGGACACTTACAGGTGTCCGAAGAACGTCCAAAGAAATCGATAAGTACGTGCTGCCGCATTTCCTCACAGTTGCGCCGCCCCATTTCGCACTTCCAGCGGTACACAATTTACACTAGCTGAGTTGCAAAGCGCTGCTGCGAACATCCTGCACACTAGGTCTCTAGCCTATCAACTGCCACATTTCCAGCCATCTGGATGATCTTTTCAAGAGATCGAGCGTTGAATCTCGCACGTGACGGTGAAACGACCTCCGTTAAGTTCGTCGCCCACAGAACTCCAGCATTTTCGTCATCCTGGTCTAATGAACCCTCTTCTTTCGCACTAATTATAAGGATTGTAACAGTTTTGTTCCTATCAAAAATGTCTTGTTTTAATCGAGAGATGAGCTTAAACTTTAAAGTCAAAATCGGCTGAACTTTCTGAGGAAGCCAATAAAATTATGAGTCGATAAGACCATCAGTATTCAACGTAGACCACTCACTTCGATTTCAGTTTGATCTTACCGACATACGGAGCAACTTTCCTGATTCTTTTGTAAAAGAAACACAATACCCGGAATACTACCCAGCCTATATCGGTGAGTTTTTTTTTCGTTTGTCATAGCACAAGAAAGAGAAAAACGCTAATTGCTCTAACCAGGAAGGTCATTTGGTCAACCCGGCCATTTGAAATGAGATGTATATGTGTATACGCGCCTTGGGACGCTGAGCTCAAATATGTGTTCCTTATCTGCTGAACTCTTCTCTGAAAGGAATTATGAAGCAGAAAAGCGCAGGGGCTGTGGTCGAGGCTCACGAAAAAGAGGTCAGGGGATCAACTCCCTGGCGAGTTTGTTCTTTTGCCGTTTGCAGTAAGATAGCTAGGAAGACTCCTAACATCGCTAGTCCAACATGCTTGCGTATAGTTAACAGTACAAAGAATTTAAGGGCAATTAATAACGAACTTGGGCGGCATCGCTCCTCACTACTTTGGGCGCTTGTAGCGCAGGCGCCAGGCATTTTTGCTTCGAACAAGTATGATATTCGTAATCAGGGAGCCAGACTCTCCCTTTAAGCAAACTTCTAGCGAATTCTGAAATTTTGACCTAACCTCGAAAATTTGGGCAGTCACTCACCGATCCACCAATCCATTACAAAAGGCTGGCACTTGGGTAGAATAAACCTTTAAACACTTTCATAATAGACAAAAATTGTGTCTGGCTTGCCCGTCTGCATCATCCAAAGATCTGCAAGCATTATTTCCTAATACAACCCCTTCTCTCCTCTTCCCCGTCGTCCATGATTGGTCAACCCAAAAAAGTGGAGTTTGAGGAGTGGTAATCCCATCACTGCTCCGCTTTTTCTCAATTATTGACCTCAGATTTGGCGAAAAACTCGTTTTTAGGGGTAGTTTGATCCCCTGAATACGAATATCGTACCTACTTGCCACGGAAAAGCATAGCACCTGCACTACGGGCACCATGGGCACTCACAGACAAGTAGTGCTTAAATTTAAGAGGGTCTGCTTGCAAACTCTTCGTAGATGTAGCGTCGGGCGACCGTTGATAAAATAAAGAATTCAAAAAGGCATAAAGAATTCAAAAAGGCTTTTCAGCCATGTTGGAAAAAAAGCAAAACACCAAACCCCGTGAGGAACCGAACCCGTAACCCCTCCTTGAGAAGCAAGACCGCTACCAACTGCGCTACCGAAGCTCACCTCATCGGTGCCTCGGTTCTCCTTTCGATACTTTATAATGCGGCTAACATGTGATTGCAGGCAAGACACTGAAAATCAAGGGCGGCAACAAAAACCCTCCGTAACTCCTTTCAGAGAAGAGTTCAGCAGATAATGAAAGCAGATTTGAGTTCAGCGTCTCATGCTGCGTACAGAAATGTGCACCTCATTTCATTTGGCCGGGTTGGCCTAATGACCTTTCACGGACTGGCGGACCAATAGACTGAGCGACTGACTACTTATCGTTAGTAAACTACATCATAAGTGAACTATCTTAGCTCCGCATAATAGAGCGTTCGTTACGCGGCGATCCGGCGGATTACCGCAAGAAAAGAACAACTGTTGTAAATCAGGGCGTACTGCGCCGTGAGTGGCGGTCAATGAGTGCTACGCGCGCACATTGAAGCAACTCCTGTGACGATTCTTCCCTTTTCCTGCTAGATAGTCCACAAAAGGCTATCACATGACTTCGAAGACGCTGAACTAAATGTGAAGCGCGCAGTACAAACTTCGAGCACTTGCATCGACTGGCTGATATTCCACAGACAATGTACTATAGTTAAGTATCTAAGGTGTTGTCTTGCTTGCCGATGTCAAATAGCAGTCTTAGTGTGGAGCAAATTACCTGAAAAGGTCGCTGCGATTTTTAGTGTGTTGTTGTGTGGTGCACCGCGGAAAGAGAAGCCATATTTTTCATCCTCAGATTTTATGTCTTTGCCTCGAACAAACACTTTTCGTTTGGTCGGTGGTAATGCTACGAATGGCGTGAAATGCACAGAAAATTCAAACAATGGCATCACTAAAAAACAAGATCTCCAAAACCTCAGCTAAATATGCCAGCAGCTTTTTAGTAACATAAATTAGTTTTTTTAGTTCTCGGAATCACTGATGACTGTATAGTTTACTTTCACTGGCTCAGTCTTCTGCTACCTATGGCATTCGAAAGATTTCAAGCAATTGCTGTACACAGACTCGTGGAAGGGACACCCTGTGAAGACGTTTTGCCGTTTATGACACAGACGGTAAGCAAGGAACCTTTTCGGAAAATTCATCATTACAACCCTCTTTCCATGGTTAGAGTTGAAATCTTGATGTAAAATATTCACTGAAATGGTTTGGTTTAATCAGGAGAGACAATTCCCTTTGCCGCGAAAACGCAAAGCACACGCTGCTTCGAAGGCCCTTCTTCGAATCACTTATTCTACAGGTTCTCTAGAATACACCACTGATCCATAGCTCACAGTGGCTGTTAGTTTACCGCCAAAATAAATAAATAAATAAAATACAAGAGAGCGTGAGTGTTGAGAACGCCACAAGCCAAGGTCGCGTCCAAATGCCAAATCCCACGGGCAAATGAAAGAGTCCGCATTGCCCGTAGTTCTGGACATCATTTTTCCCTCAGTTTTTCACGTTCTTTCTGCCATCTATTGACTCATTCGATCGTAATTGAAAATGTTCGTCCTCAGTAAGCACGATTGGTCACTGATCCAACGAGAAAAAGAAAAAATCCAGAAAAATGCTGAGAACCGAGAATAGGCACCTCTTCCTGCTGTTGATACCTTTATTGTATGCAATTAATGAAAAAGGGCGTGTAGTGACAAGTGGCGCGCGCTCACCACGCGAGCGGTCCGGGGGATCAAATCCTGGGTCGTGAGTCGCCCGGGCCAACCAAGCCTTCCATCCCTCCGGGGTCGGTTAATTGGTACCAGACTTGTCTGGGAGGATAAAAACACTGACTTGTACATCGGCTGGCCCCCGCAAGTCATTGTATAGGCCACATCGCATTCAAACGCCACTACGAATGTACAAATGGAAGTAGAATGCGTGCCGCATCCCAAAAAGGGATTGATCAACGGCAAATGCTTTATCCTTTTTTATTTTTATGCGAATTCCATCGGTGCTACCATCTTCAACGCTTACGCTCTCTCTGCTGAACGTCTAGAAACTCACTAGGGAACGATGGTGGGTCGATGTGGTCATTCGCAAGAAGATGTAGCAATCCTAATGCAGTATGAGACACTGACTTCAACTGTCTTCCAAATCGAAAGCTAAACGACTTTTTGTAGTAAGTTACACGATTGCTAAACCATTGTTTAGAGAGGGTGTTTAAAGAGATATTAACTGAGCTATTCGGATAAACGCTGTAATCAACTGAGGTAGTGTGCGTCGGTGGTTTAACAAGTGAACTCCCTTCCAAAAAAAAAAACAAGAGCGTCGGGTGCCGACCGTACACCACAAGCATGGCCTCTGTTTAGTAGTGGTTCATAGTGATAGCTGATTTTTGGTAAATGATAGTTGTAATTAGTGACAACTGATAGAATACAACTGCAACAGGCTAATCATTTCATTGGCAGAAAACATTTACATTTTGTGGAGGCCGTCGTCACTTGTGGTGTATGGTCTGCACCCGACGCTCTTCTCGTTTTTGAAAGGGTGTACATGTGGTTTGCATCGGTTTACCAAGTGAAACCTCACACCGCCGCGAATATTGCATTCTACCGGAAATGACCCTTGTATATTTGGGAACAGAGTCAACCGTCAAGTTGGACCGATTTCAAACATTTTGCGACACCCGTTCCCAGCACTTATTATGTACCAGTTTTGCTCCGCCCGCTATCGCGCGCATCACACGGCAGGCTTTAGCGAAACTGGAGGACCCATGGAATATCAGCATGAGGTACTCCATTAACCACCTCACTATTGAATGTGTTAGACCTTTCCCAGTTTCGCTGAAGTCCATCGAGAATACGCGTGATAACGTCTGGAGCTGAACTGGCATATTTATCTCACAACTGTAAACATCCAGCATTTTTCTTGAATTCGGATTGCGTATGAACTGTAAAGAATACTTAGCAGGGCTTCAATGTCACCTGTTGCCCTTCCTTAGCGAAGCGTAGCAAAAATTGCATT
>MU869817.1:0-20927 GCA_036418205.1 Ostertagia ostertagi | reverse complement strand
GGGAACCGGGAACCTGGGAGAAACCCCTTCGAATTTAGTTTTTTCATGAAATATGTTGTTTCTTCAAAGGCAGTGATCACCGTGGCTCAAGGGCGGTGCGGTTTTGGTGAGATCATCGAGCGTTTCTGGTGACCTGGACCCTTCAGTGCGTTGAGGGCTGTGGTAGGGAACGCCTCCTGACGATTTTCTGCCAGTGGCGTTCAATGACCTCATCAAAACCGCAACACCCCCATCCACCGTGTTCGCTGCCTTTAAGTAAGTAGTCATTCTTACATTTACACAGACCTTAAAAAACGCAACTTCGTGTGACAATCTTGATCGGAAAGCCAGTAATACTCAAAAGGGTTTTTTCTCCTTCCTTGGTCTCGGAGTAGAGCACAATGGGTACTACTATCTACAATATTACAACTCTACACGCACTGGAGGCCCTCTGTCCCATCGTCTGAAATCAGTCGTTGAAATTCGTACAGTGAATCGTCTCCGTGTTGGCCCCTCCAAGCTAACCGGTTTCAATTTTACTGTGATCGATAAAAGTTGGCCGTGCGTAAAAACGCCGTCGCTGACTAATCGAACAGAAAAGAGTAGTGCGAATGACGGTGAGAGCACAAGAATGAGAACGCGACGGAGAGAGTACTGCCGCACATAGGCTCAGAACCGGTTAGCCACCAAACAGTAATTTGGCGCAATCGTCGTCGAATCGGGCCATGTCGAAGAACCGTAACAAGTGCAAGCCTTCCAATTCTTGAGCAGCACAAATCTGAAATAATAAAAAATTTTAAAAAAATCCATTAGGCGCCGGTAGATTTGACCACCGATTGATCAAAGAGATAAATGGCAGTTCCCTCTGATTCACACAACGTTTTCCAAGGTATATGAGTTTGAATAAGGGTTAACAGCAAGCGTAGGATATCACTGGCTGAGGGATATTTTCCAGCGCGCTCAATATCTGATTCACCAAGGAACGAATATCCCTTGAAAGAAGCACTGAGGTCAGTCGAGGGAGTTTGATCTGGAGGTGCTGTGGTAAAAGGTGGAGAGAGCGGAGCACCTTTGAGTCATCACAAGTGAACAAGTGTGTTGAAGATCGAGCACGCCCATCGGCAACTCAAATAGGTTAGAAGCAGTTGGAAGTCGTCAAGCTTAGCCATTAAGTCTCATTAGCTCAAGAACGGTGACCTCATTCCAGCCTGTATTTCTGTGAACGCTTTTCTAAGGAACCGCGAGGCTCCCGACTCGCTGATCTTTGGAGATGGAATATGGGATCCTCTAAGATGGCAGATGGCACTGTGATAGGGTGGCAGTCGGTCAACAGGTACATGGTATGCCGCGTACGTTGTACCGCTCAAGGAATTGAAGACCCACACCAAATGTACTAACGAACGCGGGGCAGGCATCAACTTCCACTTCAACGACATCATTAAGATTACCCGAGCTGAGCTAAGGTACTGAGACTTGGAGTAGTGTTACTGTTGCGACTGAAAGTGCGCGGCAAATGCACAAAAGTCTTGCTTTGAACTGCCGTTCGCAGCATACGTGTCTGCTCCCTCTTGTACTGCGTGCTCTCTCGCATATTCTCCCCTACCTCTCTCGCCCAGTCGACCTCTCTTTAGCGCCACAATGAACTCATAGGCACTTGCAGGAACTCAGAAAAACGGGTATATTGACAACCGTCGATTGACCGGCAAGCCTGAGGGTTCAGAAATCAGTTCATGGGCCAAGACGACCAGACATTTGTGTGCCCTCGATCGACGGATGTCATCGTAGCGACTTGTGGAGAAGATTGAACGGGTCTTTCCGAGGGGCCTAGCCTGACCTCAAGCTCCCGGAGCGCCCGGAAAAGCGGGTTTAGCAGGTGTGCTCAGGAAAATCTAACCGCATCATGGACCAAGGCGTTCACAGTTCGGTCCATGTATAATCTATAGCAAAAAATACAAACAACTTTGGAAAAAGCCGCGCATGCGCTAGGAAAAGCGATGACAAGGGTGAGGCGCGTCAGCGCGTCTCAACGTCCTCAGTTTGTTAAACGCTATTTCCACTGGTTGGATACCTTCCCAAAAGATTGAGTACGGCGCCGTGATGAGCAGACAGATTTGTTTGCAGGCAAAAAGGGTTTAAGAAGTAATTATTTAGCTTGTATGAGGAAAAGAAAAATCGAAGAACTTACAGCGACTCCTCCGCTCAACATCAGCAAATCGCTCAACCGCTCTTCGGGATTCTCTTCACCACTGGCAATGTAGAACGCGTGTAGTCCCATGAGGACCTTGTCCCGGACATCCGACAAAAGTCGCAGTTCTTCGGTATTTGCTAACGGGACACTTTCTGATTCATGTATAATCGTTGGCTCTGAAATATCTGATTACCAGCATGCGTTCAAACAGCGACCGTAGAAGGAGGCAACCACTCATCAAGCATAAGCACTTCAACGCACTATTTTCCTTCAGGCAGTTGGTGACCCGTTTCCTATTTCTTCAGGAGTTGGTCGAAGTTTCCGCAACGGTTGTGCAATTTCATCGATCAATAGAGAGGTCAACGGGTAGAGTAGCCTGAATTGTTAACAATTCTTTTGCTTAGTGATCAGAAGCAATCAATAATTGATCCGTATTTCACTTACTCCTGAGCTTTTGTGGTTTTTCGGTGTTAGATGCAGCTTGATCTCTTCAGGTATCGCTTCCAGATGTCGTACGAGACATGTACGATCCGACAGAAACCAGACATTGTCGTGAGCTGGCATCTGTGCGGTGAACAGTCCGTGCTCTATGGTGACAAACATCAGACAGAATCGATGCAGTAGATGGCGCTAAAACAAAACAGAAATCAAATATGCTAATGCGGTTTATTGATTTTACGCGCTTGCGTCGGGCACCACTTTTGACTACATTTCAGCATGGGATGTGTCATTTAAAATTTCACAACGCTGTCTCCCAGGCATCACGAAATTAGGATCCTGAGATGGCCTGCGGCTGGGAAGAATATTACCTCTCGATAAAGAAAGCAATGGATTCGAAGCACAAGGCAAGCGACCGCGAGGAGCCCAAAGAAGAGGTGGAAGAGACGTGATCAAGAAGGACCTAAGTGAAGTCACGGCCACAGCAGAAGATGCCCTGGACAGAGCGAAGTGGCGACGACTGACAAAGACAGCGGACCCTGCGACTGCGCGGGACCTACGCTAGAGGAGAGAAGAAGCTGTTTTCTAAGGGGAAGGGTGGGAAACCACCCATAGAAAACGCCACCGCCTGGAAATCATAAACGGAAACGATTTTCCTGATTTGTCGTGAAGAGCTTCCGTTTCAGCAGCACTATATAAGAAACTTCTATTGGAAGCTCGCAGTCCAGAGTAGTTGCGACCAGTGTCAACCGACACGTAGATGAAATTCTTCTCAAAGTTGGGCGACCCCTCTGGACGGCTTCTCCACCATCAGCCAAATGGTTGTTCATGATGTCGCCAAATTTGGTTCGTCTTGACACAGATCGCAACGCCTTCGCCAAAATTCCTCAAAGGAAGCAATTATGATGAAGAGGGAGGAGGTCACTTGGCTGCTAAGAAAGTGACGCGTTCATGACGGATGGTACGGTGCTTGCAAGCAGCACTTCGTAAAAACTCTACTTCAGAAACGATCCGACTAAAACAGGCGACTTATGAATCCCGAATTCGCGTAACACGATTCCACGGGAGAATCTCAGCAGGCGGTTAACACTTCGTTGTTCCGGTTTGGTGCTTCGGTCCCTGTGCCGGTCAGCCGTCCGTTCGCGCTATTCGACCGAGAGTCGCATTTGCGGTTTGGAAGAGGCGGTCCATTTCGGGGTTGAACAAAGTTATCATAATGGAAACGGAGAATGAAGGAAATCTAAGGAGGGTTGTGTTTTGGACGGTTTTGAAAATTATGGTGAAGCTTTTACGAAGTAGTGAGATTAGGCAGAACTGGTGGATTAGCCGCCGTTATGGTGAGAGTTGAGGATCGGAGGAGGGGAAGGGGGATTGCGTTGGAGGAGCCTTAAGGACTGATGGAGGTGGTAAGAGCTGCTAGAGAAATTTAAAGGGATGATCGCAAAATTTTTGAAAAAGTGCGAATGTGGCGGATGACCCGCTTTGTTGGCTTGGTAACTAGATCCACGATGTTCTCATAATCGCTATCACCTATTTTTCGAGGTTTTCATTACCATTCAATCATTTAAACAACTTAAGGATATCCTGGTTTCTGTGCTACCTTCCTGCCTCGTGAATACTTCGAGGGGTGCGGCTACAGCGCTCAGAAAAAGTGGCTGGTAATCCAAGAAACATTGAAGGAGTGTATCACAATTTTATATTAAGTTGACACCGAGATCGGATCTTCTAGTCTGCCATGTCCTCCTACCAACTCCCTCATCGAGTACCGCCAGACCGAGTTACCAAACAAGCCTAATCCAGTTGAGAATCTGGGGGAAAGAAGGGGGCGAGTTTGTCGAAAGATAGAAGAAAATTGCGGTGGGACTTCCCTACAAAAAGGATTGGAATGGGATGAGTAAAGAGTTTTGCATTTCATCAGTCCTACATAACTCGTTATCTGCTCAGAATTTTGATACTACTATCTTCAGGTGAAAAAATGTGACGGGACCGGCTGGACAAATCTCTCAGTTACAGTACTTCCATCTTCCTCTACAATCGCAGGGGCACATGGAAGTTTATTTGTTTTAAACGTTAAGCGTAGGCGTAGGTTAACACCGGCGTTTCTATATTATTCTAGACATGCCCGATGGCAAAAGAGCACGTCTGGGTGAATTTTTTGGCGTAGACGAAAAGGCCACCCAGTCCCCGTTTTTTCAAAGGGCACCCAGGTCCAGGGCAAAATAACGATGTTCAGTATGTCCACTAACAGCTTTGGGGTCGGGAACACCATCTCTGTCATGTGCATTGGAGGTGTACTGTTAGCTACACCGATGTTTAGATTGACTCGTTTTCATTGCGGCTTATGTCTTAACGGGGAGAGGGGTGGTGGTTGTTGAAGGTGGTCTCTTTGTTTGTAGTCACTGATAAAAAAAATTGAGAAAAGAGTTTTCGGATTAGCAATGCACGAAAGGGAGGGGTGGGGTCATCTCAGCTTATCTCTGATGAACAACTGTATTCCTTCAACATCCTGAGGCTCCTCTGTGAGTCAAGGATTGGTAAAAGGGGTTAGAAAAGGATAAGTAGCGTCATGAAGTGTATAAATTTGAGAAGTAATCATGTTATTGAATTTATGTAGAACTTCGTATGTTACATTCAATACTAGTTTCAATTTCGGCGGTGAAACTCCAGTTCGGGGGGGGGGCACTCCATTGCTATCTTATCCGTAGTACTAGAGAGCAGTTCTTTGGGCTATCGAACACTACGGATAAGATAATAAGTGAACGACTCATTTCGAGCGTACTTTTGATAAGGACCGGTGGATGTCCTACATTCCACACTACCTGCCCACATCCCATCCACTTTTCTGCACAGGTGATCCACCCTGGAGCTCCTGCACCCTTAGCCCTTTGCGGAGGTGTCCTTTCTCCTGGTCCAGGACCGTTCCCTTGGGTCATGGCAGGCGGAAATGTGAAAACGTTTCAGGGTTTCTCACCCATTACACCAATATTTATCAGAAGTCTACTTTAAATGAGTCGATTACGTGTCGTGAGCCCTCTAATCCTTATCTTGAGTATTGGAGAAAAAATGGAGTGGCCCCCCCGAACTGGAGTTTTCACTCGGATATATTTAAAATGCAAAATCGCAAAAAGGTTGATCAACACTTGATGGTTTTTTTTTTTTCAATGTTACTAAGCGACTTATTCTGCTTCTTTGCGTCTGTTTTCTATCACTTGAAATCAATACGTATCCAAACCGTGTGTGCAGAGAGCAGTAAAGTGTGAAATAGAGAGTACACCAAAATTATAGCGACATCGCATATGCACATAATTTTACCCACTGTTTGAAGATGCTGCGCTCTTCTGTGTTATTACGTAACGCTCTGAGACCGCATACCCAATGACACCATCCGCGCTCGTACGATGGTGAAGGACGTCGTCGATGCCATCTATAATTCCAAGCGTAGGTGGGCCGGTCATGTGGCTAGACTTCACCGATGATCGCTGGACGAAGAGAGTGACTGACTGGTATCAAGAGGGAAAACAAGAACCCTCACCCGGCGGCAGACCCTCTCGTAAAATTGTACGGCCAGTCTGTGGCGCAGAAGAGCCCGAAGCAGAGCGACCTGGAAGATGTGCGACCTGCGTTTCTGGCGTGCCCGGGACGAATAGCGGTCGAGAAGTAAGAAGTAAGTAAGTACGTGACCGGTTTATACTTGTCTTGCTTGAGCATCAAATACAATATATGACTGTTACGATGGCTGAAAGACACTGCCATCGTTTCTAAATCATTGAACTTCAACTTCGAGAGTTTCGGCTTAGAAAAATTACCAGCATTTTGGTATAGTCTGGGAATCATCCATGGATCCTCTAAGCGCTTCAAGGAATAAAAAAGCCAATACAGTCGATCTGGATGAGGAGGGAGGGTTCTGTAACGACCACGAGTAGTATCAGTATGGTGCGCAACAGAATTTGCACGCATTTGGCGGATTCAGTTTCGCCGAATGCTGGAGGCCTGGAAGCGAAAAGGTTATTTTGGGATTCTCGATGTAAAATTCGCGCATGTATATTGCTTTGAAACTCTAGCTGGGCCTACCTGCAAGTGGAGCTTCCCCTTTCAAGGCAGGATACTAGTGCAGGATTGGTGCAAAACCAACGCTATATTATCGATCTCATCACTTTCAACCAGTGGCAGGTCAGAATCAGCTTTCAAATCAATAGAGTACACTGTGAGAGCGATCCTGTAAGCCAAGACTTTCATTGGTGTGTCCATTTGGGTACTTGTAATCGTTGCCGCTATGATTTTGGCGCACCCTGTAGAGGTGAAATCAACAATGAGAGAGAGCATCTGTAGTGCTGAATGCCATGAACATGGCACATCTCACTCAGCCTTCTGCCTATTTCAAAGTTGTTTAGGTTCCAAGCAACAGCACTGATTCCCTCATGACTCACCCGTAACGTTGGTGAGAGAAGATGGAAGGAAGGCACTTGCTCTGCCCAGTCGACGGCCATTGCGATATCGCCACGAATCGACTGTGACAACTCGCCGTTCGGGGCCACATCAGAAAAATCGCAAATCTGCAAAAAAAATCTGTTTTGCGAAGTTGGAGATTACGAAAATACCATTCAAAGGCGAATGGTGGCGTCAATGGAATTGAAAAGTAGGAGTTGATCAAGGGAGCAGTGCAGCGGTCTAAAGAACTATGAAATGGCTCAAAACCTCAATAGTGAGGTCCTTTACTCCCCACCCGTTTCCGCTTTGGGCGAGTCACATCGGTGCTGACCTCAAAGGAGAACTCGAAGGCCCTGCCTTCTGCTAAAGCAGTTAAGACAGGCGGTGAAGAAGCAGCAGCAGGAATAGCACGTGGGCGCGCTGAGTCAAAGTGACGAAAGAGACGAAGAACGCTTGCCAGGTCGCTACGGCTCGCCCTTCTCCAGTAAAGGTGCCACGTTTTCCTTCATTAGAGGCGGACGATTGCCTTATAGTGAGCGCGTTTGTCCTTCTTCAACACTCAGTTTATCGATGGCTGATATCTTCTGTAAGCTCTCCACGAGGTTGTTAAGCAGACTTTATTGGCTTACGTTCAGCGGGGTCGCCCTCTTCAGACCCTGAGGGATTGAAGGAGTTCATGATTACCCGACCAAACGCCTTCGCTATCCTATGAAGATTTGAGAAAAAAAAACTATTCTCTTGGGCAGAGCTCACGGAGCATTTCAGGCTTAATATATTATTACGATGGGAACTTTGCAAAGCCGTACATTTCGACGCAGTTTATACGTTCACCTAGCCTTATTACGCGGTAATCCTCCTTACACTTCCCGATTGGCCAATGCAGTAGGAAGCCAATTACGGCAAAGAAACAATGTGTTAATATTAATAAAACTAACTGGATTATAGAAGAATCGGTCCTGTTCGGGTCCAGTGGCGCAGTGACCATGTCTGGCCGCGTAGCCCCGTCGAATCTGTGAATCCATGTCGCGCAAACCATAGAGGAAACAGAGCGCCTCTTCGGATGCCGGCGATAATTTGGCCTAAAACGATAGCATAAAATTTTTACAACATGGTATAATACATTACGCGCTCCGAAATTTTATGGTAAAACCGGATACGATATTACGCGGATTAGCACCATTTGGAAAGGCATGAATTAAAAAAGTAGATTGAAAAAGATTTTTGAGCACCGACAAGCAAAGTGGACTTAGAAACTTCTACGGCATATAGTGTGATTCGAATCATGTCAGCCGTTTTCCATTGCCATCTCCTCACGTCGGGATGAATATGATCTGGAGTTTCAAAAGCAATTGCAAATCAAGCTTCTGGCTCACGTTTAGTGCTGCCTCCACGACTGATTTTTCTCATGTTCACCTTTTGTGTGCAGGTGTCTGCTTATTTATTTGCTTTATTTATTTACTTAATTTATTTGTTTGTTTTGGATCATTGCACAAAAAATTTTGCGACTTTCTCCCAGCACTGAATACGTTTGTTAATATCACGTAGAGACAAGGAAACAAACCTACGAAGATGATACTCTGGGGACGGTCGCGGGTAAATCGGGCGGAAACAAGGGAACGGATGGAAAGAAAGCGGCTATGTATCAGAAGACGCATTGAAAGAGTCGGTTAAAGCGTTAGAATTTATAGAATAAAGACAAAAACGATCGAAAGAATAGGATACTGTAGAAAAGAGGAATGTTATTGTCATAAGCCTAGCACTAACATCTGTGACAGATGTCCGGCGGGCTTATGACAATAACATTTTCCGAGTTAGTGATCATCTGGAAATTCAAGGGGTCTCGTCCAGTATGGGGGGCATGGTGTGAAACAGTTGCTGGCACCTAGAGAAATCCAATTTCCACGCGGGAGGTAACCCACAGGGTGCGTGTCCCATCCCGCCTACATTTTTACTCCCTAGTTCGGACAGTTTGGAGCTTCCCTCCACTGCAAAAAATTGGATCCCAATATGAACTGTCGCATCAAGTGCCCCCTCCCCTTACTGGGTAGGCACAAATCTGCTTTAAAATATCAGTGAACTCATCACGCAGGGGTGAACCCATGCTCTACACCATTCTACTTCATGAGTTCAAGCTACGCTGGTGCGACAGTTTCTCGACCAAAATAGCGAAATTGTCTATTTTTCAGATACCCTATTGCAACTGCATGTTCCACAACCACTGGCGATATTTCTGACCTGGAGCCGTGTTCAGCAATACGCGTCCGGAGATGGGTCCCGAAACTCTGCGTCTCTATTCCGGGTGAGGACGCATCATTTCTGATAAGATAGGGGATGTGTCCAGGGATGCAGAGCTTTGAAGACCCATCTCCGGCCGGGTAGTGTTGCATCCGGCCCCTTGCGTAGATGTATGGCGCCTCAGAGATCCACCCACCTCCACAAGAACTTTGTTGCTGACAGCTTCCAGACTGTCAGCTGCTCAAACAGGCCGTGGTACTGTGGCGTCTAACGTGATATTAGCATTCAGACCATTTTTGTCAGAAGCCGACTAATTACGGTAGCGTCCCAACAAATCTAGGAACATCTCTATTCAGCAGGTCTTACTCAAATCGTTGGTGTCATCCAGTCCTCTCAAGGGGTAGGGAGAGGGGCATTGCGGTTAAGAGGGTGGTAGGGCTGAGCCTTAAAAGGGCGTGAGATTCTCGGGTGCGGGAGCATTTTCATTTTGCTTGGATGAGTTTCCTTCTTCTCCTACTAGGCTTAGTCTTGGCGCCTCACTGGGTGAATATTACCTTTCCAAGAACTTTTTCTCGATATGTAAAAAATCTAAAAAAAATCACTTGAGAATGAAGCCAATAGCAGTTCGAACCTCTAAAGGTCTCCTCGAGCCAAATTGGCATTAGAGCTCGCTGTATATCGCAATGCCCCCTCTTACTGAATGAGACCTGAGACCGTCTTTGTTCCCTCCTCGTCTTCCTCACGAAAAAGCCAAAATGATTCGTTTACCCCAGTGAAAAGAACGACGGGCGGTTTTCGTTATTGGACCGAATTCTAACACTGAGGTAAACAGACAGAGTGGATTTTTGAGGTCTAAGCGAAACGCCATCGCCTTAACTAGAAGCTTTAACCTGCTATCTGTTATAATTCTTTAGCTTGCATGTTGTTTGCCTCAGTAAAGAGAAACTCGTACAGATGGGTTGGATTTTCATGTCCGCCAACGGCGAGCTAATTGCTAATTCTACAAATTACAACTTCAGGAGCGGTTTTTCTGAGCGAGAGCACGGAAAAATCGAGTGAGTAGTAGCAACCGAAAATATTTGTTCTATTTCTCCACCCATGTGAAGAAACGTCCGAAGAATAGCTCTATTTGTGCTTACGCAGGGAGACCGCGGGCTTCAGTTCACAGCCCGTTTTAGGTTCAATCTTATGAGTTACTGGGCGAAAGGCTTCTCACCCCCCCCCAGTGAAAACTTAGACACAGGTGTCGCGATGGCCGGGAGGCGGAGTTGACAAGCTGAACAGTCACTAGACCACCGCCCTCAGATTTTTTGCATGAGTGTCCAAGCAAATATCCACCTCTCATCCTTTGTACGCGTCGCCCTTCAAGTAACAACCCCAGATCAAAATTCGTGGTGTAACAACGGTCGATAATGAAATTTTGGATGTCGAGTTGGTTGTAAATGAAAGAAAAAAGAGGCAAAGAAAACCAGCGATTAGGCCCTCAATCGAGGACTCCTTCTCTTCCACGGATTGGGAGGGGTTGTCGGACGAGTTGTCTAAATATGCTTGCTCCATAGCTCCGCTAACCTATGTGAATTAGCCGCCACGTCCTAATCCACGTTGCATTCCATGGATGTGCATCGAGGTATCTCGTTTTTCCTTATTGAAATCTGAAATTTTGCTTGAACAAATCGTCCCAAAAATGTGCTTCGATTCGCTGCTCTGAAGAGGGCTAGTAAGGGGAGTAAAGTCACACCAAGCATCTTCGATGCTGGAACAGGAACAAGTAAAACTATCAGCGCAGCGACTGCAAGCTCGCTCCACCTCTCCTATCTCCCCAACATTATCAATAGTTCTTACCCCAGATGACGACGATGACGACGGGCTGTCGGATGGTGAGATCGAATCGGATTGAGATGTCTGTCGTCGGCCGATCAGATCACGACATGGATGCAGTGCTGCAATCATCATCATCGAATAAGCATACACCATGAAAGGCGCATTTAATGACTGCGAAATCGTATCGCAGAGCAAAAACCGCAGCAATGAGTCCGATATCATGAAACAGGTTCGAATAAGGTCCGTTATGGCAAATTCCCTGTTTTTTAACCCTTTGACGACCGCCGTTATGAATGCGTCACTTCACTTCTTTCTAAATTTTTTCATCAATAATCATTAACTCTCCAACAATTTCACTATTAGTAATTAGCGCATTATTCCGCGAATTCGATGATGTATTTGTGTAGTTTTGAAACATAAAAATGCCAAAATAAACCCCTAAAAACGTGTCGCCACCGAGCGAAAGTGTGGCCCACCGGCGGGCCACACGGTCGTCAAAGGGTTAAACACGCAAAAAGAATTTCATCATACTCTATAGATACACCACTGCGCCATGGAGCCCTTCGCAATCCTGGATTTTCTTGATGTCCTTATGGGTACCAATTTTGTGAGCTCAGTATTGCTTTAACTCCTAAAAGAAGCGATTACGAAAAAAAGGGAGCGCATCGGGGAAAGCCATGCACCACACGAAGCAGTTACTTGGCTGCCAAGGTAGCGCGAATGTGGCACCATCTCATTTTCCGGAATGAAAGGAGCAAGTCCAGATGGGGTTATTATGCGACTTATTGACTGGATTTCTTTGCTTTTTTTTTGCTATTGGTATACTACTGGGACCCCCACGTCATTCGTAGACCCCTCTGAGATCTATCGTAATCGATGCCTTTAATGGAAACGCAAAGAAGCTGATAAATTGTGACAAAATATAGTATGTAGTTGTAAAATCGGTTTCATGGCTGTATTCATCATAGGTATATTCATCATTCATAAGCTTCTCAAAGAAAGCACTATTTCGTCAAGTCCAAATTTGGCATTGAAGCGGAAGCCACCAAACATTCAGAAGTATTCATATTTTCCTAATGCCCCAAGCCAGTAGTGTGCACCAGCAGGTCATCATGCTACTTTGCGCAGTTTTCGTCGTGTCACATGAGCAAAATTACGCTTTTCCTCGAGGCGGGTGGCTGCAAGGACACAATCGCTGGAAGTGCTCTCTGTTTCAGAAAACCAGAAGCCCGCGTCGTAGTGCACATGCACACACCCACAAGTAGTGGGGGACGGCTCCTTCAAAAATGTAAATGTTTTCTGTGAATGAACTTGTGAATGAAATGATTAGCCTGTTGCCATTGTATTATAACAGGGCTATTAATTGCAAAACTATCAGCTTGCACTGAATCACAAGTTACCAAGATTACTTGAGATGTCGCCACTTGTGGTGTGTGGGTCCGTACTCCGACTTGAGCCATCAGGTCAGTTGGTAATAATAGTGACGAAGGCGGAGACAGCGCCAAAAAATAGCCGTTCAGCCGGCTTCAAGCCACTGATCGTGCCCACTGTGATGGTCCCGATAAAAAGAAAATGAGGTTTGGGGGGGGGGGAGGCCAGTGGGGAGGTCGCGTCTTGATATCTTATCCTTGGTTCTAGAAAAATATTCCCTAGTCCGCACTGCATTAGAGCTTATATCAAATGCTCCATTCCTCCGTCAGGAGTGGCTCGAGTTCTTATCTTCCGTAGAACTCCGTCTCACTTCTTTGCATTCAATAATTATTTAATATCTTACAAAATAACATTTAAATTATGTATGTCAATATTATAATCAAACCAATAGAGATTTCAAATGCATTAATCGTTGGTGAATGTGATTCAGATACGCCACGCATCCAGTTTTCTCCAAAAACTATGTATCTAGGTGACTACTCCCTCCAGCGTCATCAGATCTTCGCAAAAAATCGCTTAACAATCACGATGATATCAATATTGCAATGAGTAGTTCGATGGTACCGTACACGGCAAAAGAAGCGGTGTTGACTCCAGTGGGTTACCGCCAGGAAGAATCGCCAAAAAAGGCCAGGGGCAGAGCTTACAGGAAAAAAATCTTTTATTTCGAATTTCGAGGATGAATGGGGTTTCGTGAGATTTTACAGAACTTATTCTCAGCACGGTTTCTGCAACTTACAGGACGTTTGAAGAGTTTGTGATGTTCAAAAATAAGTAGATCATAACAGGCTGATCAATCCTTTCTGGGATGCGCCACGCGCACAGTTTCCACATAGTTGTAGAGGCAGCTGAATGACAATTTGCCCCATGCATAGCTTGCGTTGCAAGCAAGTAAGTTTTCGTATTTCTCGAAGTGAAGTTGGCGCTAACTGAGCCCGAATGGACAAAAGACTTGGAAAGGGGGCCTCAAAAGGGAACGAGGCCTCCGGGCCTGTGCATGTTATGCGGCGCACTTCATTTGGGTGCGTGACTATACAATCGTGGCAGTAAGTAGGTCGCCGCGCGGGCCGCCGCAGCCAGCAATATCGCGGCGAATTTGCAAAGAACTCAGCATCCAAGCATTGGGGAATGTAACGATTCAGATCATGTTTCCCGTCATGAAACATGAAATAAGAACCACCTTAAACCCTTAAAATGCAGTTTCGTTTTCGCTCGCCGTTATTACATACTTATCATATCATGCTTATGTTAGAGCCTTCCTCGCCGCTACTCTGTGTCTTGATACGCAATATTCTTTCCGATTGAACCAGATTATCACTCTCTGATAGAAATTCAGGAAACTGATTAATAAAGAAGTCAAATTAAATCCAAAAGGACAACCTTTACACGGTACAAGTTTGTACTGCGAGGCTTAAATCACTGCAGGGATCTTACAGTGACGCTTGCTGGCTTACTGATGTCCAGCACTCTGGTGTTATCAGTCACCTAGCCAACTTATGAGCATGGATGGATAAGAAAAGGTCCACACAGAAATCGCCGCAGCAACTGCCGCACGCGACGATTCTCGCCGCGTGAGCGGCGTGACCTCATTAGCCGACGATTGTATAGTCCGTCGCCCCATTTTCACATGTCTTATCCTATTTATCAACTCTTTGGCCATACATAATAAAATCGTAGCATTTTGGCGTTCTTTACGTCAGTGATCATAGCAATACTTGCAAAAGGATGATCGGCTCCGCTTTGAGGGCACGGCAACCGCCCGTTGTAGAATGCGCGGGTGAATTGGAGGCGTGTAAACTTCGCCAACGAGATGGGACTTTGTAAGAAGATGTGATCAGCTGTTAAAATCGTGAGGATATCAATCGAAATGCACCAGCAAAATAGAAACACACCGTAGGCATTACGCACACCATGGCAGGAATTTTGGCGTCAGGCCTTTAAATTCGATGTCACTAAAAAATGTTTAAGAATGGATCCCAAGGTTTCTGAGTAAACTTGAAATGCCAGGATGGGAGGCAAAGCATATGTTCTGACAAGACGAAAGCAAAATTTTTCCAAAGACACTCTTTGCCGCGGAAGGATTTGCCACGCGACTCCAGGTTCGTCAACCGTTACGTTGGACCGATATTGGAGCGACGTTGGACCGATGTTCACCGCTCTCCGCGCCGGCATTCACTCTCGCCACCCGCGAGCCGTCTGTGTCTCCGTGCGTACGTTCACTCTCGGCATTACTCTCGTCGTCGCGTTGGACTTTGTCCAACGGACGGTTGACCCTGGGTGAGTTTTTTGATGCATGCGCTCCAAGTTCGAATCATTCACATCATTACAAGAAAATGGCCTCGAAGAAAGCTACGATCCATTGAAAGCCTAAAAAGTATAGGTTCCAGAAATATAACCTCAAAAGTACCCCTCAAAAACGTCTTAGAGGGACCTTAGTTTTGAAATTGGTAGATTTTCGAAAAAATTTCTGTACATTTGGAGCTTGGATCTTGTCTATCTTTATAAAGCATATTGCATATATTTCCATAATAATATATTTTAAGAAATTTGGATAGTCTCGAAGTCGAGGCTTTTTTCCAAAAAACACTGCTCCGAGCTCCCAAAACAGTCCCCAAAAGATCTTGATCTGCTAACCTTTTCACAACAAATCCGGTAACTAGCAGAAAAGCCTTCGAAGTTAGTAGCCTAACTGCAGCATTCGCTCACCAATTTAGAGTTTCAAGTACTTATTATCGCCTGATCATCGGAATTCGCACAAACGTGCTACTTTAACTATTTTTTTCCATGAATAAAGTGCGACTTTGAAGGATAACTAGAGTTTTCTATTCTCCATGCATCGCCATTCCCTCGATTTTGAGGAAATATCTGCTTTGAAAGCTGCGCAAAAACCCAACTTCGCGCCATCAAAGTTTTACCGCGACTCGAGGCTCCCAGCGGGGGGGGATCATGAACCATTGTAGGGAGGCACAAAATTTCGAAAAGAGCATCAACGATAGGATTGACCCTGACTTAGGACCTCAACCCTGATGCTGGAACACTTCACCTTTGTGTCCTTTGATTGCAGTGACGATAACCCTTTACACGATTAGATTGCTTGAAATAGGCAAATAGGGCAGAAGAATTCCAAAAAGAATTGATCGAACAAGATTTATTGTCCTCCGCATTTATTGTTGCGCTGTAAGAAAGGAAATGTTTGTGGAAACTGATCCAATATACAGTAACCTGAATGATTCCATGGTACAGTTCGCGCCGATCAGCCAGGCCTTTACCCCTCGATGTACTACTCAAACGCTTCTACTTAAAGGCAAAAGTCAGGCTCGTGTTTCGGCATTATGGCACCTGATATTGAGTTTAGAGATGGGAGGTGGAACGATAGTGAAGAAAAAACGAAAAAAAAACTGTCGACAACACCTAAATAGAAACCCATTCCTTCTAGCAGTGAAGGAGATTTGCTCGGGGGAGAGTCACGTCCAAACGAGTTTTCTGGATATGCCAGCCGTTCCATCGGTTGATACGGCAATCAACTCAGCTGATCTCACACGTTAGGCCAGCCACGCACCACATCCCATGGTGGGCGGCCGGAGCGCCTCCAGGCGGCGCGAGCGCTTAATGCATGCCCTGGGGCGTTATTACGGCGCCTTTTGAGATTCTGAGCATGGCAACGTCCCTGTGGGTGCGTAGCCATGCACATAGACGACTAAAGTGATTGGTTTGGTCCACTGAGCCTGACTCGTGGCTTTAAAGATACCAACTTGGAGCGAGGGGTCGCGAAAAGGGAGAAAATTGATTGACTCTCAGCTGCCTGTACCAGCAGGTTCCTCTACACCGACGTACAAAGTTCAGAACGAACTAGCTTCCATGTGTGTTACTGGCGAGCAGCATACTATGGAACCAACACACGCATAGAACGAGCAGCTATAAGCGTGCAGTCTAGAAAGAATTTGCAGACTTCCAATTAGAGCGAATTCAGGAGCACAGCTCTCGATCTAAATGATGAATTACCATCTTTGACGAGTACTGTTGATTCTATTCTTTCTTGCTAATGATTTTATTGCCTATGGAGTTTGATTAGAAAATAATTAGGCTTTACATTCGATACACAGCACACTATGACCAAAACACATGTTTGATGGCATGTGCTATCAATAGGTCATGTCATTTATGCTCGCCATTCATTTATCTCGCCCATTAAGATAATTATAATAATTAATACTGCGTAAGATAATTAAGCTGTGCATGAATCTAGTGTGCTTCAAGAATTTGTGTTTCGTGTTTTGTTTTTCTCTTTGATACACTCTTTGTGGGCACATCCTTGTGATGTATTAGTAAATAAATAAATAAATAAATAAATAAATAAATAAATAAATAAATTTTTTGCACAACCAATGTATCGATCCCAAGATCAAAATGAATAGTCGAAGGCGTAACGCATATGCATCATTGAAAATTAAAATTTAGAATACAATAATGTACTGTCATAGAAAAATCATGCTGCTGTCCCTATCGCCAAAAAATGAATAATACATAATTTATGAAATATTCTACCGAAATTCACGAGAAACTCGTTTTGGAGAGTTATGAAAAAAATAATGGGAAATGGGGAAATAATCAAACATTCCGGAAACCTGATTTTACCTTGCTCATTCATTCCAATCTCCTTGCATTTGGCGAATCTACAGCTACGGCAAATGCGTTTAGCATGAGCACCTGAAGCTGACTCGAACTTAAAGGAACATTTCAGAGAAGGACTTTTGTAACTTTTGTACTTGTCGCATACCTTTCACCAAGAGACATTTGTTCTGAAATTTACATTTTGGTTGTGTTCCTTGCAGAACCACCTGAAAAAAAGTATGGAGAAAGTGCATGAGTTCGACGTCCAATGAATCATACATCATACACAATGTGTGGTATCCTTCTTGAGCGAGTTTTGTGTATTGCTTTTTTGTAAGGTGAATCGGCTGGGGCTTCTGATTTACAAGCGCCTAACCCCCCCCCCTCATTCCTTGAATGCTTCCAATTTATGCAGACTGTTTCGGCTCTGGGGGTAAGTCTCACGGATTTCTGACCTTCCAGGCTCTGAGGAAGGCGACCAGCCAAAACGTAGTCGAATCAAGTCCTTGTATCATCTTAGCCGTGGTTGCAAAAACAAGCTTAGAAAGAATACGAAGAAACTATCAAAATAATATTAGATAAACTTGTGCTGCTTGTTTCGAATGTCAATAGTTATTTATTTTTAATTTGTATTTTATTTCGGTTTCTTGGTGTCACAATTGAAACCAATGCACGGCAGCTTTTTCAGGCCCTGCACTGACTTGCGGTTACTTTCATATTTGCACAATATTTCTGTGATCCACTGTGTAAAGAACCTGGTAATGAAAACATTTTTCTGAGAACCTTAGTTCATAGATCACAATTAGTACAGTATGGAGTGAAATGGCGCACTGCTCAACAACATCATCAACAATAAGATTCCCAGGTCTGCTCCTCGATTTCCGCTTTCTGACAATGGCTTTGCGCTCATCAACGTTTTGGTTCGTATAATTTACCTTCATATTCAATACTTTCGGTAGACTCTTCTGGAAGCACGTCACTTGATCATTTTGAGGAGCAGAGAGACTTTAGAAATCATCCACGATCAAGACCTCTTTCTTTTTGGCATAGCAGATTCAGGTGAAGGTTAGCCGGATACTAGGCTATGGAATTTGTCTTCAGTCCCGCCCAGACGTTTGCGAGATCAAGTACCATTACTTCTAAGTTTTTCGAGCTCTAGGCCCAAGTTGAAGAAGCAAAGAAGCCGGCACTTTGTTTGAATAGAGTTACATGACTTTGAGTGTCGTAAAACCTAATCATCCCAATCAGCTCTGAAAATTAGTTTTCGAAGGAGAGCCGTTCGACTGAACTGGCGTGAACGATGAGTTTTTCTTAAAGGCAAAGTTCGGGCTCAGACCCACTTAATGAGCCTTTACGGTGGCTAGAAGCGCTAGGTACGCAAGTGTAGAGGTCGCGTCACTTCCCTACTTCGAAAAGCGTTACTTAGACGCTAGGCGCTAAGAACTTTGACACGCTCCACCTGTTGCGACACGCTCCGCCCACCGCTCGATATCTTGTCTGCGTCGCTAACTTGATCTGCTATGCTCTCTCTACTCGTACTTCTCTAGCGCTCTCCGCGCTCACATCTCCCTGCCGGCCTTTTGAACTTCTCCGCAGCGTAGAGCAAAAGGCTCGTATTTCCTGTGCATTTCACGATTTTTTTCTTTTTCTGCACTGGCGGTCCACTACCTACCCCTACTTTCACATTTGAGTGGAATTACCTCATAATTTTAATCCTGAATCTTGCCTTTAAGAGTTCTGTGTCATAGAAAACCTCAATTCTGGTGCATGAATTGCTTTTAATTTTTGAAATTTATTACGTTCATTGTTACAGTCAAATTTGCACATTATAACAGTTTCTCTATCAGCTCAAATTAAAAAATATTACCATCATCGATTGAACAATTAGGGGTGAACTTGCTTATGATCATCCCTTCAGCATCGTCCTCAAGATTTGTTTGATGGCATCCCGTACGGAAACACTATTGGCGCAACGAAAGCCCAGACTTTGAAGATATCGAGCAACATTACGGACGTTCAGTGACGAGAATTAGATAAGAGAAGGTAAAATGCAGACTGAAAGTCGCAAAGGGCGCTATTGCAAAACACGGGACACTGTTATGGCACAATGCATTCAAATCTATCTAAAACATCACCCCCCCCCCCACTTTCTTCCACGATTTGGGACAATTTACGTGTCGTTAGGATCGGATGAACTAACACGTAATGTAACGTCGAATACTCAGGCAAGCTGATGCCGCACTACTCGGCCGCGAACGCCGCGGGTTTGCCGCGGCCGCGCCCAAATCGTGAAGAAAGTGGGGGAGCCCAAAACGACCTATTTCTTTAAAGCGGGGACGACAAGAGGTCGTCAGGGGCGGGTGTCAGCATGCTCATGGGATTGGTCCACAAAATTCTGCATTTATGGACGTTCCCTACGCTTGACCAGGCGAGTTTGCATCATTGATCGAGTAAGACGTCATTTTTGGGAACGCTCGTTGGGCTTTTACTTGCACTGCCCGCCAGGTGTGCGTACTTTTTCCAGAACGGCTTTTTCAGAACAGTTTTCGCATGGTGTAAGGGCCCTCATTTATACTACAACACATATCTAACACAGAATTCAAGACACCAAGAGAACACACCGTATAAAAGAGCACGCTGATCTCTATGCAATCGTGGTGTGCGAACTCTTAACGGATTAGCGCCCTAACCGCGCATTTTGTGCGACGAGGCTGATACGACCTCAGTAGCTACAGACCCAATAAGTTCACTCCCAGCGTGGTTTCTCCTAGTGAATCTAATCTCAGAATTAGACTTTAAGGTCACGGTAGGGTTCCCTGGACAGAAGAAACTGCACCTAACAAGATCAGCGTACCTTGCGACGGCGCGAGATTGACGCTGGTGAGAAGAAGAAGAAGTTTCTACTTCTCCATGATCATATGCTGTACTTGGTGAAAGCTCAGTGATGCCCCCCCCCGTCACCTACTATACTCAATTTTCCATTCTTCACAAACAACAATGGTGAAAAAAGCTTTGGTTGAGCTAAATAGAATCGGACAACGGTTTGAGTGAAGGAAATGTGTAAAAGCAAAATGAGAAATTGGCGGAAACTTTCTTTGTCTAACAGTTCTCAAACAAACTGTGAGAACACTTCGCCTCACAGTTAGCACATTTATCCGGGAAACGTGAGATTCGGGTTCGAATCCTGTCAGAAGAGTTTTGTCCATAACTCAGCATTCTTGAGATTCACATGGATTTAGCACAGTCTTTTATCGTCACTTTTCCATGATGAATTTTGTTTGAAGTCAAAAGGTGGGGCTCAGCCTCACTGAGGAGGTCTCTGCCGTGAGTGGAGGTGCTAGGTCCACAACTGTAGAGGTCGCGACAAGTTAGCACCTCGAAAAGAGTAATTAAGGCGCTGCCCAGAGCGATTTCCTACTTTCGAGCGGGATCACCCCATTGAATTGGTCGTGACCATTGCCTTTGAGTTCAATTTGGAACAATCTGAACCGTAGCCATTTTCCTTACAGTGATCTTCGGTTCCACAGTATAGGACAGTAGCGCTCTGATAGTGCTTAGAAAATCAGAATTTCTAGACCATGACTCTTTTCCTCTCCTCAACCCGCCCCATTGTCACACCTTCCTGTCCATTCCACGCGCCAACTAACATGTCAGGGTTTTTTTTATGATTTTGACATTCGAACGCATAAACGAAAAGCTGATTTCTCCTACACTGATAATTAGATTCTATCCCGTGCGCCCCTCCCGTAACCCCGATCTGCGCCATCTACCCTTCAAGCCCTCAACCATTCAATCA
>MU869816.1:20877-34242 GCA_036418205.1 Ostertagia ostertagi | reverse complement strand
AGAGAGCCTTCCTTACGAGTAGGTATATTTCCTTTCTTCTACCTCTAACCTTATCGCTGTATCGTCTGAGCCGCTCCCGTGCGCATTCCAGGTCGCTGGTTTCAGAGGGCTCACTGGGCGATCTAAATCCAGTGAGAAAGATAATTTGGGTGACCACCAAGAATGCATAAGCGTCAATGAGAGCGTTAGCGAGGCGGCAAAGCGACCTGGCGTCGAATTTCACATGTGAGCTCAGCCACTAGAGATCTTGCAGCCCGCGTAGGGTGCAGCCAACAATCCGTTCCCAATGCTTTTTGGATTGTTCGATACACTTGACATTGGATGTAAAGAAAGGCCAAATAAAGCAGCAAGCGCCAGGGAAGAAGATGCTTGTTCCAAACTTAGTGAAAAACAGAGAAGGAATCAATTTCCCAACAACTAATAATAGTCGATTACACTATTGTAAAACTTCTTCAAGCCTCTTCATGAGTGAAGCTCGATGGAAGACCCTTGAGGAGGGAGATGCTTCATAGTTTTTTGCATCTTGTACTGAACAGCTTGAGGTGACTAATTCTCATAAGGTAAGATCTTTTTGATGCGCTCCCCACAGAAAAAAGGTTGTTTTAAGAGATCCGCCATAACAGCTCGTCCTTCAAGAAACCCGCCATGAGAGACAGCGTAATCCATATATGGACACAGCCGAGATGTCCGAACAGCCGCTGCGATCGCGCGTGCTTCACACCTTGCATGCATACGGTTGCGCATGGCGTGAACATATCCTCCCAGACGACCACTGTTGAATCGCACCATGGAAATCGGCCTCGAGTATCGACTGTAGGCACACCCACTTCTTTCAGTTTTCCAACTAACCTTTTTCTCGATCTCTCTGAACATGTAGTAGCGGTTGGTACGTTTTCATCAGAACTTGTGTCATCATCGCTGCTCGAGCTGCTCGATGAGGAATCGCTGCTTGACTCATTCGGAGCCGGCCCTCGCATTGACTGCTCCATAATGGGGATCAATTCTGGGCGCTCCTGGTTGAGCCTGTTAAACCGTAAAAGTATCGGCTATCATAAAGAGAGAAGAGAATTCTTATGAAGAACTACTTTACCTTTTGAACCAGTGCTTACTGAGTTTCGGTCTGCCCTTCACTGTTCTTGGCCAGACTTGCGCCAAATTCACTACAGAACAATAGTTTTGTGTGACTGCAATGGTGTTATCCTCATTAATCACGACGTGCCACCAACCTGAAACTGGTTACCGTTTACATACGTCTAGACAGAAATTAGTGTCAACAGACTGAGGTATAGTCTGAAATTTCTTGGCCAGATAATGACAAAACTAATCCTCACCGGACGGCACAAACATCGTGTCACCCGGACCTTGGCGCGCCTCAATTACAGGATATTCTTTGGGCCATGTTGACGCACGAACGCGTTTATAAACCGTCATAAACCAGGTTACCGCCTCATCCGGATGTTTGCCTTTCTCCGAGTCGTATGGCTTGACCAGCGTTCTAGGTGCTTCCGGTGGGATCAGCACCCACCTTAGGACAAACTTGTAATGAAATTCAGAGACACGAATGACTAACGTCAAGATGCAGCTTACCGCTTATGACCTTTGATCAAAGCATTCCAAGCACTAGTGCCAAGCGGATCAATGTGGATGGATGTACCTGATCGAACTGGACCCATCACAAACCACCTGCAAAATTGGTACGACACATATTTTGCGGAACAGATATAAAAATCTCATACCGATGGGGAGGTCGCTTTTTGTGATCAGCATAACCGAACAAATCATCTCTGAAGAAAGAAGGAACAACGTAATCATCAAGTAGTCTACTCGTTTTATGACGCTGAAATAGTCAAATCGCATAAGACGATAGTAGCACCAACATCAGGAGTATTAAATGACACGTACATCGCCAAATCCACTGTCAAAAATGTACAGGGGGCTATCGTCCTCGTTGTTCACCATATAATCTGCATAGTACTTCATTTTCAGCTTCACAGAGTAGCCATCATCATCTTCCCCGCACTTGAATCGTTGATTGCGATATTTGCGAGCAATCCTCTGGAATATACCACATGTGGAGATTGCCTTCACAAAACACCAGAGAACTTTCTAAGGGCCTATCACCATGCTCCTCGCCACATAGTCACCCATGCTGACCACACAACGATTTGGTGGCTGCGCCAAATTACAGCAATTGTTGGAGCTGAACTTTACAAAATTCTCTGATTTGCCAACAAAGCAGAGTACGCATGAAAGGTCATGGAAAAAATAAGTTATAGACAGAAAATCTGACTGCAACATGCAAATTAGGCCTCAATTTTTTTTTGCAAAATTGTCCAATAAACAACCATTCAATAATTCTCGTGAACAACCACTTCAGCAAATTGCAAATAAGTGTTCTAAATGGTCATAGTTGCAAAAAAGTGCAAATTTGTTCAAGTCATATGCGCTAATACCGAGAGAAGGCAGCGACAACAATGAATTTTTACTGATGTGTGAAGAGCACCTACCGATACCGTCCACTTTTCATGGGCAAGCCATTTATCAGTAATACCCGTCAGGATCACGGGAATACGAGGAATTTCATACTTCTCACGGAACTCGTTGAGAGACAGCTTCGTGGCGTCCACTCTTGAAATTGAAACGATGACGCTTTTTTCAAAAAAAATACTTTACCGGTCGAATCAACAGTTACCTCGTAATGTTATCATGAAAATCAGGAAGCACAAATTTCTGAGCAAGGCCAAGTGTATCCCAGCCGAAGTGATTTAACTCTGAAATGAAAAAAGTTCGACTTTGTGAAAAACGAGTCTGTAGTGTTGCATACCTGGTCTCGCTTTTCGTTTTGCTTCTTCAACACGACGAGCAGATCTACGATGATTGTACGATACGGTCATCCTTGAGGAGTACAGTCAGAGCAAACCTATTCCTGCAACTCAATTTGAAATGAGCAGGTAAAGTAAATGGAAGCACGGCTTCCACCAATTACGGATTTTGATCCAACTTTCAACTGAATATCACTTTGCAAAACATATCCAACCAAGTGATATCCGCTGAACAAGTGAAATGGCGGTTGGAGTTTGCAGTCGGGATGGTGTCAATAGGAGGATCCAAGTTATAGAGTCGCAGACTTTTATCGAACTATGCCTAATTTATCGAACATCCTCTATTACCGTTAACATTTCCTCTATTTGTTGAGTAGCTGGCAAAACCTCGCCCGGTACAACCGCAAACTCAATTTCCCACTTTTCTGCTTTCCTTGCATTGACTCAATTATAATAGATGTTAACCAAACAAGCGAATCTGCAAATTTAGTGCGAGTCTAACCTGAAACTGGCATATTGGTTTAGGTGATAAAGGTTCAGGTAAAGTGGCCCTCAGCTTTGTCTCCTCTCCTACGCCTCACTTGAGGAACTATGAGTGTGACTCACAGTCACTTCATCCGATAACAAGCCTTTGGGATTTAGTGGTACTTCGAGGCAGATAACATGATGGTTTAAAAGCGGTACAGTTCTGAGGACTTCATTGAACGCCACTGGCAGATCAGATCCCTGAGCGCGCTGAGGGAGAGGTGTGGTTGGGAGATCTCATAAAGCAACAGTCCCAGCAGGGTTTTTACCTTCGACACTAATGGTGTGGAACGATGCGCTAGCCCTAGTCAAGAACATAAGAAGTGTGACTGAACAAAAACTCTTGGAAAGCCGCTAGAAAGGGAGCTGAACGGCTTCGAAGTGGGCGTGGTTGGAAATCGGCCGAGGGATTGCAGCCGATTTCCAACCACGCCCACTTCGAAGCCGTTCAGCTCCCTTTCTAGCGGCTTTCCAAGGTGAGTTTTTTGTTCAGTCACACTTCTTATGTTCTTGACTAGGGCTAGCGCATCGTTCCACACCATTAGTGTCGAAGGTAAAACCCTGCTGGAGACTGTTGCTTCAACGCCCGTCCGCCAATGAAGATCAGTGACGCCATCAAATCGCCCATCCTCCAGCCATCACTACTGCCGTTAAGTGAAGATGGCACGACAGTGTGTTGAAGAAGGGCAAATATGTCTACTGTAAAGAAATTCTGAGCCCTCAAGAAACGAAACTTGGCACTTTTGTGGACGAAAAGCGCGTATGTGGCAGAGTAGCAGAGGCTTTCCTATCCCTTTCGACGCTTCGGTCCTCTGCCCGTCCTTTAGGAAGAGCTGCTGGCCACTAGCAGTAGGTCTGTAGACCACCACTTCCAATCAGAGACAGTGCGATAGCGAGGGAATCTCCCGAATACGCTTCTTTGTCCATGATCAGTTCCCTACCTCCCTTACCCTCCTATTTCCTCCAATTGCCAAAAACGCGTAAATCTGAAAGGATAGGGGGAAGAGGGTTTGCAACAAAAGGGGCAGTACAGTTCACCTCAAACTCCCAAATTTGCCCTTGAATACACAGCTCAAAACCGTAAGTTTCCATTCAAAGGGAGGTTTTGGAGCGCCCCAACGCTAACCCTCAACACTCCCCCTTGAAGATTTAGGGACTCTTCAGTCGCACACTTATGAGTGTCCGCTGCTCACACAGAAAAAAGGCGTGCCCTTCCACCTAGCCATGATAACTGAATCCATAAGAAGTACAACTGTGTAGTAGTAAACACTGAGATGAGATTAACCCCCGCAAGAGACCGAAGGAGCAGCATTCAAAAGACCAAGATCACGTGTACTATGGTCTGGAAAACGTCCATGAAACTATAGCTCAACCTGATTTCCGTGAGATCATATCACAACTCACAACTAAAGAAGCTCACCACCCAAGCTAGCACTCAAATTATCAGATGGAACCCATTCCGGAATGACAACAACAGAAGGTTGTGAAAATTACCAGAAAATATGCTTACTCAACGCTTGAACATTTCTATTCATCAATGAACGCAGAAATAATTATTTATTTCATTTCAAAACACAGGATCAGTTCAAACAAACACGGTAAACACGTTCTCTTCCAAAATAAGAGTTCTTAAAAAGTGTGTCACAAAAAAGCAAAACACATAAAAATTGGACGGGGATCACTCACCATATTCAAGAATTGTTATGACAAGGTGTTGAATGAGATAGCATCAAAGAAATATCCAGTTTCAAATCACTATGAACACCAGTGATTTTGCCAAGACAAAACAAATTAAAATTGAATTCAAAAATACGGGGCTATCCAAGCATCTGTTTTTGGACCACATCAGCGTTGAACTTGGTTGCTTCCCGACGCACTCGCTTCTCATATTCCGCCCTGAGAAAAAGTATCATTTGGTAGAGGAGTAATTTATGGTTACAAGCATTTACACATACCTGTTTTGACAGAAGATCTGGTAGGCTTCAGCTTGGGCTGGGTCATCGGGATTTGGATTATTTAGGAGATCTTGTATCCCAATAAGAAGCTGTTTTATCGTGATTGACGGTTTCCAGTCCTTATTCTCGTCCAGAAGTGATAAACAGACAGTGCCTGGAATAAGTGATACAGGGTCATTGTGCTCGGATCTATCATAAGTACAGCTCATGTATAGGCTGCAAAGAAACTAATGGCGGACTTGACCCACAATTCATGGATTTGCATTTCTATTTATACTTCATTCCAAAAACTATTTCCACATTCACACACACACAACTGCCCGCCGTCGATTAGGACTTTGAATGCCTCTCTCCGAGTAATCGACAGGATTTGAATCGAGGAAATGTTGAATGATCATTATGTGCTGGAGATAATCGTATTTCTCAGCTCTCCAAAAATTTTTTAGCGAAAGGAACGGGTGGTATTCCGTTGCACGACATTCGACGATATGATGAATGGGGCAGAACTGTGAGGACAGTTTCGATATATTTTTCAACCTTTCTTAGTAACATGGTCGTGGGTTATCATAAAGCGCAGGAACTTTCATCCATGAGCGGCCACAATTATGTGCAGCAAGCCTGCGTAGGTGCAAGGAGAATTTACCAACGTCAATACTTAGTGGTACTATTAATCGCTCATTTAAGACTTGAAGAAGACATACTTCTTAAAGAGATGCGTGTCCAAACAGGAAACAGATCCTTGTTCGGGTTAAAGTCAGTTTCTTTTTGCGGTTAAGCCGATCCATGCACTAACCCCCCGTGTTCTATGCATATTTGTCTTCTTCTCGCATTCGGTGACCCACTGTCAATCGAATAGAAAGGAGGACAACTTCTGGCAAGATGTGAAAAGTGCTCACGGGTGTCTTTAGAATAACCTCACCCAGCTCGTGTATGATCTGTCGTCCGAGTCTATAATTTCCTAGCTGCTTGAAGGCCTAAATGCACTTCTGAGTTACTGGTAATCGAGATGTCCACAAATTTTTAGGAGCCAACAATCAAAGGATGATCTAAGCAGACTTGTCTCCAAGGCTATAGCTGCCCTAACAATTCTTGGAACCAAGTCACCATTTCTTAGCCTTCAATAAGTCTGGGGCTTTACCATTCCTAAATTTTTTGGCATGCTTCGCACGCTCATGCCCCAAACGGAAGCTAAAAAGATAACAGTGGCAAACATGGCTCGGAATATTCGGCAATTTCTGGACTCAAGTAAACCTACAGATGGTGAAGCTAGAGAGTAGGAAGAGATTTCCGCAGCTATATGAATTCCCAAAAACTCCCACAGAGATCATGTGCAGCTATTTGCCAGCTTTTGGAGGAAACCGCAAGAGCTTTGGTTGTACCCAAATAAAAACTTAAAAACTGTAAGATTACGTCCAGCCTTCCTTCCACAATTTGCATGTTCACCATAGGGAAGCTCATTGTTTCGCATGTCACGACATCACTACTCAACTTAGAGAACCTCAAAACCTCAGAGGCTTTTTTGAGATGAAATTGAGTGCGTTCTTAAAGGCAAAAGTCAGGCTCGTGTTTGGGCATTATGGCGCCTGAAATTGAGTGTAGAGATGGGAGGTGGAACGACAGTGAAGAAAAAACGAAAGAAACCGTCGACAAGACCGAAATCGAAACCCCTTTCCCTTCTAGCAGTGAAGGAGGCTTGCTCGGGGGAGAGCCACGTCCAAACGAGTTTTCTGGATATGCCAGCCGTTCCATCGGTTGATACGGCAATCAACCTAGCTGATCTCACACGTTAGGCCAGCCACGCACCACATCCCGCGGTGGGCGATCCGTGCTGCCGGGAAATTCTCGCAGCACGGCAGCACACAATGCAAGGCCCTAGCGCCTTTGCCGCGCACTTCTTTGTCGCGACAGCCTCACACCCCCTCTGCTTGGAGACCCCACTTTTGCACCCTATAAAGGACTTCCTAATGTTCCCTAATCCTGACTCGTGGCTTTAAAAAGACGATTACTAAATTACATTCCGAAGAAACACGGCCAATGTCACTTTCTAACTTTCGAGAATGGTTTGAATATGATCACTTCAAAGCCATTCCATACAAACCCAAGTTAAAACGAAACTGTGCTTCTTCAGACCCGAGTCAGTTAAACTTTTTGGATAACAGGACTTTTATGGTAAAAAAAAAGGCCGCCGTATACCTGAAGGATAAACATTTGGATGGAATAATGGAGGCTCGAACTTGCATTTGGGTGGCGTTGAAGGGAAATCGTCTTTGAACAACATCCGAATCTGGAAAGAAAACTGATTGGAAGAGAGTATCACAAAACAATCACAGTGAATTCAAATCACAATTAAGCGAAGAGCTACTGGAACATGAAAATCATGAACGGAAATCAAGTAATTTAAGCGGCTTGATTCACTGCGAAACAGTTTTCCATCTGGATTTCATTGTTTGAACAGTCACCGAAAAATTGGTAGCCTTTTCCAACTATTAAGTTATTGAGAGGAAAAATAGTCTTACTCTATTTACAAGAGGGCCTCTACCGTACCAGCATGTATAAATCCAACCGGATAACTACTTGGCTCCCATCTTGGATTTACAGATAATGTTTCTAGAATTGAAGCAGGGTGAGTGAAGTTAATTCCAATAAAAGAACGAGCGTATAACAGCCCGACGAATTATTTACTCTATTTGAAAGAACGAGAGAATCTTCATGCGCACAAAAGACAAGTATTTCTCATGTTAAAGGTATGTGACTTTAGGAACGGAAATAGCGATATCGATGTAAGCCCCAATCCTCCAACTGCAACACATGGTTCACTCGCATGTGAACCAGAGCAGGGCGCGAATTTAGAGAGGACGAGAGTGATGGATGATCACCGTCGGCAAAAATCGGGTTCTAATTTTTTTTCTTCTTCGCTTTTTTCTTCACAAACGCACAGTTGGCACATCTGTAATTTTGTTTAGCGGTATCCGCTCACCGCGAGTTTTGTCTTAAACCTGCATTCTATAATCAATTACCGTACAAGAAAAAAAGTAACGAATTATATAATACCTACTTTGTATAAACCTCCTTCCCAAATAGTGTCCTTTTTGCCGGGTATAGCACATTCCCAATTGAAAAGATTCAAGGTGCCATCAGGATTTTTCACTGGCTTAGCAATAAATCCGAATGGATGGTCCTTCCGCCACGCCTTCCTCTCCTCAGCCAAGCGTCCCGCAGCGATTCCAGCCATTCCTGAAAAACTTTTATAGGAAAGCAGAAAACGATCAACTCTTGAAAAGTTGCCACTCGTCGAACGTTGAGCGTACTGCAAAACGGAGTATAAAACTGTACAAGCTGAAAAGCACTGATATCGCAGAATGGCGCTAAAAAACAAAAAAGTATAGCGAATTGAAAATGCAGTGGTGGGTCTATTCCAGTTAGGGGGGGGGGGCATCATGATGCAGTTTCTCGGCGAGCTAATGTAAACTCGAACATTCCAGCTTTCACGCATGTCAAGTGACTGCCCTCACCCCCACCCCCCTAGACTGGCTACACTCCCCCTGGCTCGGAGTTACCGTAGCTTTTTGGGAGTCACCGCACCATGATGCCCCCCCTAACTGGAATAGACCCTGCAGTGGTGCTAAGGCCGGTGTCAGACTTGGCGAATCGCGAGATAACAGCGTTGCACTAACGAATCGAGATGTGCACCAGGGTTTACGGACTACTTGATTTTTCCTCAATGGTCCTGCCGCGATGGCTAGAGCACAGACGATTAGAGAACGGGTGATGCCCTAGGACTAAGCCTTGGAGAGGAGAGGGACCCGCGAGAGAGCGCAGAGGCGGTTTAAAGGGCTGAGTTCAAGTAGTCCGTCAACCATGCACCAGCGAATCGAACAATGTACCAGCGATTCGGCACTGTTTGAAAGTGGCGGGACTCAATTTGAAAATTGGCTCTCGCCATTTCCCGGCTCACGAGGGTATGAAGAGTAAGAGGGCATGAGAGCTAAAGAAAGTAGTGAGAGTCAACGTGCAAACGAGAGGAAGTCTCGCCACTTTCGAACAGTGTCGAGTCGCTGGCACATAATTCGATCCGCTGGTGCAACGCTCGTACCTCGCGGTTCGCTGGATTTTCAAAGTCTGACAGCGGTCCAACTTAGTTGAAGGAGGCCACGCGGCGGCGCTGCGCTCGGTTCGTCTGCTCCCCTAAGGATTAGTCTCGGAAACTCTCCAACGTGAAGAAAACAGCATTAAGACCGCCGTCACACTCGGCGACGGACAAGCGATGGAGCGATCGCGATCGCTCCATCGCTTGTCCGTCGCCGAGTGTGACGGCGGTCTAAGGCGGTCATTGGGACTAATAAGCTTATTGATAGAGGAAGTCTCGACAGACGAGTTCAGCTCAGAACTTATGGAAATGCCGATTTTATGCGAAAAAGCACAGTGCTGAGCATAAGAATCCATTATTCGCAAAGTAGTTGTTCCTTGCCTGCTGGACACTTTTGCTGGTAGCCCCCAAAAGCCAAAAAGACGATTTGCAAAAGGGGTTATAGAAAAAATCAGGAAAACCGTCGTCTAAAGTAATCTCGGTCGAAATTTTGTGTTATTTCGCTCGGAAATGAAGCAAAGGATCGAAGAGGACGGTCAGTGTAGAAAACACAAAAGAAACTATAAAAAAACACTAGAGTGAAGGGCCTCGCTTTCTTGTAAGCTCAATAGTAGCACAACGGAAAGATACAGCGCGGCAAGAAGTGGGTTGCGTGAGAGTACGTCGCACAAGAAGGCACAGACACCGCTGTTGTGTTATGTTGCGAACGAGTAAAAATGGCAGCGGCTGCAGCGATCAAAGAAAAGCTTTAGCTTCTTTATCACGCACTTTCGATTCGCAACACTGCTACAACTTCTGCGCTTGAGGATCCTTTCCACATCCTGACGAGAGGAGCCGCTATACGCGCTTAATCGCGACCTTGGTCTTTGAACAGACAACAGCTCGCATGCACACTACGCTGAGGCCGATGTCATAGTTTGCGAATCGAGCGATTCGCTAGCGAATCGCGATCCGAGCGTTGCGCCAGCGAATCGAACGTTGCGCCAGCGAATCGAACGATGATGCACCAGCGAGTCGAACTATGAACTCGAAAGACTGTTTGAAAGCGACACTGTTTGGAAGCGGCGGGACTTCCTTTAAGCGTTGGGTCGAGTCGCTGGTACATCGTTCGACTCGCTGGTGCATACAGTCGATATCCGAAAGTTGGGGTAGGCGTGTCACCGGAAGTGACGTGCACTTGATAGAAGTTGCGTGGATAAGCTGTTGCCAGCATGCTTTGCTGATATCCAGCGATGTATGTTGGAAGCAGCTTATCCACATAGCTTCTATCAAGTGCACGTCACTTCCGGTGACACGCCTACCCCAACTATCGGATATCTGGTATAGTTGGACTCGCTGGTGCAACGTTCGATTCGCTGGCGCAACGCTCGTATCCAGCGAATCGCTCGATTCGCAAACTATGACATCGGCCCAATACTGAAAGCGAATTCACCTTGTATATCAATCTATTCCCAATAAAGCGTCTTTCCTCTGCCTAATTTCAATAAAAAGGGCTCACAATTGAGAATGGAGCAATGGTCCAAGTAAATCGCCTGTTTAGGGTGAAACCTGCCCCAAAGACGTTAGGCTGATGTCAGAGTCCGCGATCCGTCGCAGGTTTCGCTGATTTTCGCGATTTGCGCGATTCACGCGACGGGTCACGGAAATCACAAGTGCCCGATCAATACTGCAAGGTGTTCTCCAATCCTGCCGCCACTTCTGCTTGATAGTGATGGCTGAATGACGACTGCTCATGATTCCACTTGTTTCATATTCAGTGTTTCAAATGTTCACACACTTGCAATTTTTGCGATCCGTCGCGGTTTCGCGCAAATCGCGAAAATCAGCGAAACCTGCGACGGATCGCGGACTCTGACACCAGCCTAAACTGCCTTTCATCAGAGGCGAGTGCCGGATGGAATTGCCAGCGATCAAAAACAGAAACGGCCTTGCTAAATGCACTGGCACGGTTACAACAATGATCATCAGTTCACTGGTGCTTAAGTGGGTTGGGGGGAGGGAGCATACACCGGACAGGATTGTCCGGCTGCAGCGTGTATTCACACCACTTGCAGCGCAAGTGGTGTGAATACACGCTGCATACAAAAATGGGAGAAGCGTTGCGGCGTCGGCCTCGCCGCTACCGCGGCGAGGCCGACGCCGCGCGCGCTTCGCGCGCAGGGCAAGGGAGGTAAACCCCAACATGCCGCCCAAGCACGCGCGCGGCGAGTTCAGCGGCCCACCACGATCACTCTTTGCCGGTTAGGGCATGGTGAAGAGTGGAGCTCTGCTGAACTGGTGCTTGAGCCATCATCCACGTTATCCATAAACGGCGCCTAGTATAGTGCGCGGGGTTGCTCGACGCATTCTCTCCCCCATGAGAGAGCGCAGAGAAAACGAAAGTGGGAAGAGAGAGTGTGTGTCCGTGACTTTCATACGAGCTCGGATACGGTAGCGCGCGCGAAGTAAGTGGTGTGAATACACGCTGCACGCGGACAATCTGTCTGGTTAGCTTTGCTTCTGGTTGGGGGGGGGGGGGGCACGCGGCGGCGCGGCAGTCTGCTCGCCTGGCATGTTCGGAAATCCGTGGGCCAGGGGGAGTGTAGGCAGTCTAGGGGGGGGGGGCAGAGTCAACCCTGCGTTGCGCAGTTCTCAACGGCCACGTTGCGCAGTTTCGCCCGATTAGACACGTTCTCTCGCGCGAACATTCACACTCGCATGCTCGAGCCGTCTGTGTCTCCGCCCATACAGCGTGCGTTGAGGATCTCTCAACGTGCCGTTGCGAACTGCGCAACGCAGGGTTGACTCTGGTGGGGGGTGAGGGCAGTCACTTGACATGCGTGAAAAGCTGGAATGTTCGAGTTTACACTGTCTCGCTCGAGAGAGCTGCCGCGCCGCCGCGTGGCCCCCCCCCAACCAACTTAGCACCCAGTCACTTTGCTCATATAATCGTCTCACCATCAAACACAAGTAACTTGAATTAGTTTCGCATATAACTTGTAGACAACGCTTTTACCTGCATCTTCTCCACCTCTAAGCCAGCGTCAGAATCTGGTCTCATGCTCATGCTGGCTTAAAGGGGGAGAAGGTTTTACTCGTCATTGACGAAAGTAACGAAATAAGAGCTGCGACAGAGTTGTCCAAACGAATTAAGGCAGTGCTAACTTAGTTGGGGGGGGGACCGGCGGCGCGGCGCTCTGTTCGTCTGCTCCTCCAAGGCTTAGTCCGCCGATGGCGCGTATTTCGAAACTGCCACGTGGCGACGAAATAGTAACTGCCCCTTGGACTAAGCCTTAGAGGAGCAGACGAACAGAGCGCCGCGCCGCCGCGTGGTCCCCCCCCCCCCAACTAAGTTAGCACCATTGAGGCTTCATGGCAAGACCGCTCGATTTCAATGGCAGGATGGAAATGAACATCAAGCAATAACGACAACTTCAACACGTCAAACACCCCTTCCACGTCCGAAACTGTAGGTACAGTCGATATCTCGAAGTCTGATTGGGCGTGTCACCGGAAATGACGTGGCAGCCACCGCACTTGATAGATGTTGTGTGGATAAAATACTCCGCCAGATATCAGCAAAGCGTGTTGGAAGCAGCTTATCCGCGCAACTTCTATCAAGTGCGGTGGCTGCCACGTCATTTCCGGTGACACGCCAATCAGACTTCGAGATATCGACTGTAGACAGAAGTTCTGGAGTTTCCAGAAGCTCTTTTCCGGCGCCTTATCACGCCCTTACCCCTGTGGCGCTAACTTTTGTTCTGATTGAGTCTCCTAGCCAGCCTAATCCACTACGTTAATTTTCCATGCGTTTCCATGGGATTAATGGCGACCGCTTCCACTAAGCTCAATACCCCTGCCAGCTCAAAAAGAGCTTCAGTGAATATAGCAGATAAACATTTTACTAGTACGTTTCCAGATCGAAAAGATGGTATCAAATTTAATGCTTCTCTTACTTGTCCCGGGTCTATTCCAGTTAGGGGGGGGGGCATCATGA
>MU869816.1:0-20777 GCA_036418205.1 Ostertagia ostertagi | reverse complement strand
GACCGCTTCCACTAAGCTCAATACCCTTGCCAGCTCAAAAAGAGCTTCAGTGAATATAGCAGATAAACATTTTACTAGTACGTTTCCAGATCGAAAAGATGGTATCAAATTTAATGCTTCTGGTACTTGTCCCATACCAATGACTCCTTCTAAATGTTTCAAAAGATTCCCCGGTCAAGCAAAAAGCGCTTGAAACACTAGCAGTGGCCATAATTTACCCCTTCACAAGAGTTCTTGGTCCTGGAATCTTCTTGAGACCAATGAGTTATTGAAGGGTTACTTAGTCACTGCTCATTTGAAAATGAGGTAGAAAAATGGAATTATTAGGTAGTCGAAATGTGGAGAATATGATTTGGGCTGAATAACTTTAGACAAGCTTTATTGTTAGCTCCTCATGTGTGACTGCGACCATATCCCTGGTTGAGTGGAACCAAACCAAAAAGCGTAAGGTTAGACAGGGCAGCAAAAAAAAGAAAGACTTCCAGGATTTTGAAAAGTAAGAAGAGAAAGACTTGAAATTGGGCTCAGAAAGCAGTGACCACACAACACACACAATACGACACGAAGGAAAACTGGTACAACCACTGCGTCTCTATATTTCCAGCGAGAGATGAAGGAAACAATATAAGGAATGCGGAGGACGCAGACACGAAAACACGCGGCATTTCCGAAAACGCTTGGCAGACGCCCGGGAAACTCGTCCGCTAACGCAGACTCGTCCACCTCGCGGGGGCACGTCTACCGAGACACCCCTTACACTTCGAATATGTACTGACTGAAGTCAGTGTGTCAAGTCGCGCGCCTAATCAATATATTGCGTAATCGGGAATCGGGCTACGTACACCTAAAGGTCATAGTGGTGAAATACATCGCGAAACTTGCACTTTCACGACTGCATTTTGCACCACAATAAGTCATGTGATCGTAGAGGTGAAGGGTGCTTTAATCAAGCACCTACCTACACGCATCCGATAGATCATGTAGCTCACAGATAGCTTACGCGCGCGGTCGCCGAGCAGTCAGCTTGGCTTTGTGCCAGAAAGAAAGCCTAGTCATTGGGGATGCGGAAAAATGATGAATATGCTCGAAGATTCATGGGTATACCCTCGGCGTTTTGTCACATTCTCACAGTGACGGGAGTTAAACATCTACTGCCCGTTGCGAATACTTTTAACGGGAGCTGGAGAAAATCCTGCTACCTTGTGGAATGGTGGACAACTTTAACGATGTTGTAGAGAAATACAAATAACTGATTATCAAATGTAGGGTCCATGCGAAGGATGATTATTGATCGAAGACACAGCTAATAATATGGTACGTATGCATTTAATCCGACGTCTAGGTGAATTGACGTGAGTTCAAATGATGTGTGTGTAACGCAGACAGAACACGGGATATTGCTGTCGAATTCGGTCAGCTCGAACTAAACAGTGTTGTTCTGCGTAATTTTGATCGATTGTTTTTGTTGTGGAAGTGTATAACGCGATTTTTACACACTTTAGTCAAAGTAGAACCATCTAGTTCAGATTTTAGATGGTTTTGAGTAGAGTAAAAAGTTGGCTGACGTGGTCCTGGACATATTTGTGGGCCCTTTGGTTCCTTCTCGTCATTGTTCTTGTATACATCCTGCGAGGTCCGCTAAAAATTACCGAATCCATTGAAAATGGTTGGTTTTCACTTGAAACTTGTGAGTTCTTTTCCTGCTACTTCAATTTTTAAATTGCAGTTTGCACTTTTTGCTATTTTATTGTTCAGTTGCTTGCTTAGAATTGTGTGTCTGTAGTGGGTTGATGCAATAACACCTTTAAACTCTCATAAACATTTCATTTTTGTTTTGCTAGCTTTGATTTGGCAGCAAGGAAACAATTGTCGAGAAGGCTCAATGTTCATAGTGTTCCATTCAAAGGCCAAAAATATCTTGGCCATCTTTGGGATGAATGACCATTGGTTGTTGTGGGCTGAAGATCCTAATCGCGCGGCGCTCCTTTTGGGAGCGGATTGATTCTAATGCTACTAGTAATGGTCGCTTTCTGAAATATGCATACTTCCTTCTATGTCACTTATGACCGCATATTCTTCTTCAATTACTCTGCAAAATATGGAAATTTTCGTTGTTGAATGTTCAGAACTTAGTCCGTTTTTAGAGTGGTGATGTTCTTTTTTTACTGTAGCATCAGCGTCAACAACGATCGTAGCGGTACTATGTGGTGGGTGTGGTTCACTAGGACAGAAAGCGACTTTTCGCGTTTCGCAGCGCGAAACATTTTTCGCTGCGGGAACCTCAGGTCCACCGCTGATCATGAGTGGACCTGAGGTTCCCGCAGCGAAAAATGTTTCGCGCTGCGAAACGCGAAAAAGTCGCTTCTGTCCCTGTGGATCACACCCCTATGTGTTCACACAAAATCATCGTTGAAATGGTTTCGAAAACTGGTTAACTTTCGGAGCTGGTACTGATATTGTTTGATTATTGAGATCTCTGTGAAGACTGGTATGAAATATCAAGGTTGACTAGTGGTTCGCTGGGAAGAAAGTGACTTTTCCGCTCTCGCCAGCACGAACGTCTCTCGATGCGAGACCCCACGTTCACCACCAATCAACGGTGAACTTGAGGTTCTCGCAGGGAAAAAAGTTTCTCGCCGTGAAAGCGAAAAAAAACCGCCTTCTGTCCTAGCGAAACACACCCGGGTTGATCCAGTGGCCATATGTGGGATTAGAAGGAGGGAGATCACATGTGAGGCTGTGTTTATATCTTAATCAGACGCGACGCAAGCTCCACGCCACGCCTGTCCACGCGCAAGCTCCACAATCAGTGCTTATTAGATTCTGCGTTAACGGTAAACATAGTAAATTTTGAGCTGGCAATGAGATGAAAATAGGCATTTAAAGGGTAAAATCTGCATTTTTGGAGAATGGACCAAAAACCCATACAGGGAAAAAAAACGGAGCAACGGGACCACTTTCTGGAAGAGTGGCTCTTCAAAAAAGTTTAAGTTCAAAAATGTATGAAGTACTGACGTGGCACTGCGAAATCAATCCAGCACAATCATTTAATTTGTTTAGCGCATCCTTGGTCCTGCACAGCTGTGCGTCGATGATTATGGCTTACCCATATTCGAAGCGCATACACAGCTGATTCATATTGAAAAAGCAGTAGAAAAATTAGCAGAAAGGTTCAGAAAGTTCAACTTTGTTAAGCATAGCCTTTGGCGACTGGCGCTGCTGCACGCGTTGCGGAGCAGAATATGAACTCTGCCTAATTTATATAGTCTGAATTCTGTAACATCGTCATCATTTCTGGGTTTCATTTCTGGTACATGGATTGCGAGTGATGGTTAATCCGAAATGCACTTCCAGCTTAGTCAATATTTGCATCAACCCAAATTATTGCTGCCATCACATAGCGTGTTACGTCCACAGTAGCGAGAGGGGAAAGAATTTGGCATAAGCGAATTGTTTCTGAGATGTGCCACGCAGTCTGTTGCCCTGCAGAAGCATAGTGGCATTTCAAGCGATTAAGAATACTACTGCTTGTGCGGCTGCGGCTAGATCTGCAAGTTTTTTTTACTCTCCCCGATGGGACTGGTAGATAACGTTGTCTAAGGAATGTGATTTTTTGGTTTGTTCGGGTGAGCTGGATCGAAGTTTGTTCACGGTTGCTTATCAAACTGTGCGCGTGGAGAGCCAGGGGCATGAATGGGTTTGGTCAGACATTGGTCAAGAAGCACGAAGGAGATATAAACTAAGCAGAGATGCTCGTAGGTGGTTCATTTATCAAAACGGTTAGGCGCCGGAAACAAAAACTTTGCAAAATCGGTTTCAAAGCAACCCAGCATGGGGTGATCATCACGAAAGTACTATCGCACAGTGGGTGGCGTTCGCTACGTGAGCTGTACGTACGACACAGATCCATGACTCTCGTTTCTTAGCCAGCTTGGATGGCAGAAACACCGCTTCAACAATTAGATGCATCAACCTCGAAGCGAGTGGGGTACCACCCCAGCGGGTAGAGCATGCCATTCAGTGGATGATGTTTGTGTCAGAACTTCGGTCACGGACAACTTGAACTCAGTCCTTTAAACCGCTCGATTTGATGCTCTCGCCTGCGCTCTCTCGCTTAAACAGCGGCTTATGATTACTGTGATCTGACACATTCAAACTTTGCCACATGTAATTGGCTCACCCACTCCGGAGTCCCTCCTCCCTCCAAGGCTTAGTCCTAGAGCTCTCACCTTCCTTCTTGGGATTTGGAGCCGAGCCAGGCGCCGTTCTCTAATCGTCTGTGCTCTGGCCTTTCGCGGCAGAGAACATAGGGGAGAGTTCAAGTAGTCACGTAATCCAGAACTTCATAATAGAACTGCCTGGAGATTGGGAACCTCTAGAATGAATGGTTATTGGTCATGAATGACTAGAGGAATGATGTAGGCTTGGACAAAGGAGGCGTTCGCCAGAAAGGTGGTGCTAAAATCCGAACATCAAATTGTGGTTGGAGAGAGCCTGTAGACCAGAAACGAAGAGGTTTTATGTTAATTTACGCGGGAAGGTTAAATTCTAGTGGTGGGCGGTGCGCACTCAGATGTAGGCGGAGCTAGGATCCAATGGCAGCGAAGTGTGGCCGTAACACGTCTTGTGATAGCAACTGTGCACTTTTACGTTCACTAAACATCTACTTTGCTTACCCTTTCATTCTGTATGTTTCAGCCTCGTCGTACTTCAATAATTTAACTCCGAAATTCTACGTTGCCCTGACGGGTACTTCTAGTCTCGTGTCTGGAATTATATTGATCTTCGAATGGTGGTACTTTAAAAAGTGAGTGTTGACTTTAGGCTGAGCTTTGTTCTACCATTTTTTATCCTTTGTGTTTGCAGTAACGCGGTAGATTCCGTAAGCGAGGATGGTAGCGATAATGAGGACGCGTTAGAAAATCAGAAAGCAATACCAGGTAATCCTTTTTCGTGTGCCAAATTTGTATATCCTTGTCACTGAGGCGCATCCTTTGATCGTTAGCTTAAATCAAAACCAAACAAAACCATAGTTTTTATAACCGAACGTTTGTAGAAATCTATCTCTATTTTTTTTCTTTTGAATTGGTTGAAAGGTGGCATTTGAATGATGGTGACATATCTCTTCATTTCATTTTTGGCTTTCGATTTCAGAATGCAAAGTATGGCGTAACCCGATGGCTTTGTTCCGTGGTGCAGAATATAACCGCGTGAAAACTGTTATGAATCTTGATCCGCTTACATATTACGATATGAATCTTTCGGCGCAAGACCACCAAAGCTTCTTCACATGTGATGAGGACGTCGGAAGACCGGATTATGATAGTAAGTGCATTGTGTTAATTCGATATATGGGATGCTCTGAAATATGTATGTGATTTTGTGATTCATATAGGATACCCATATGAACCACACACATATTTCAGAGCATTTTGACTTCTTGCAACCTTTTATGAATGCTCATTCCCCCGCTCCCTTAAGTCAATGCTGATTCACGCATTTCCCACAAGTACTGGTAGCCTTATTCACTCTGCGTTATGCACTTCTTTGAGCATAATTTTGATCACATGGTCTCCAAAATTTAGTAGCTAACCAATCTGAGCCAGTTTCAATATATTCTCACAATTTTTATCGGGTCTACTGTTTGTCATTCTGTGTAAAAAATGACAAACACCGTTTTAATTCACTGGTATGCCTATAGATGCGCCCTTTTCATTCTTCTTTTATCGTTATTGTCATTTTCTCGTGCGTCTGGCTTCTTCATCTCCTTGTTTTGCCATCTTCCTCGCAGTGGTTTTGATGTCAAGATCTTGTTGGACAATTTACTGTTTTTTATCAGCTTTTACGTGATAGTTACGTTTCCTTAGCGGTTATCCTAGTGCACAGCAGGATCTTCTTGATAGCATGAGTGACCATAATGGAGATCCATCAGAATGTATCCACATTTTGCCATTTTTATGGTAGTGTTTTAGTCATGCAAGTTGCCTGGCGCGAACGAGATAGCGCATCACGAATAAATGCTGCTCGTGAAGCTTTACACATAAATCCGACGTGTGCACCAGCTCTTATCCTGTTAGCAGAAGAGCAATGCGAGACGATAACCGAAGCAGAAGTCATGCTGAGGTAACTTAACCATTTATCCTTCCCTGTGGGGTTTTGCATGAGCAGTTGACGGAGTGACACATTTTACTAACAAGTAAATGTCAATTGGTCAGTCTGGTCATTTAAAATGAGATGCTTACCCATATACGTGCCTTGAGGCACTAAGTTCAAATCTGCCATTGTAATGTACGGAACCGTTCGTAAACGATGTTATGAAGCAGGGGCCATAAGGTATGCTTCCCCGAAGGGTTAGGGGACGAAAGTTCCTTTAAATTTTCTCTGTAGTCCCAACTGGGATTGTCCTGATAAAGGGCCTACATCTAATATATGTGTGTAGCTTAAAGTAAGCATGCATTGAAAATAAAGAAACAGTATCGTTCAAAACAAAAAATTTAAAAGGGACTTTCGTCCCCGCAACCATTCGGGGAAGCATACCTTACGGCCCCAGAAAACGCAGCGGTAATGACCAACTCACAGGCAAGAGCTCGCGGGATCTACTCTTGCAAGTCTGCTTTTGTTTTACTTCAGAAATATCTAAGAAGTATCTCTTCCATGTATATAGGTATTCATCTCATTTCAACCGGTCAGGACTGGATAATTGATCTTTCTATGGCAACTATTTTATGAGGATTTTTTTTTGTATTCAGACGCGCGTTGAAAGCAGTTGACAGCAGTCTTGGCCAGTCGCAGTCTGGGCAGATAGTTCCACATGAACGCTCTGGAGATATGTATCGTCAAGGGCGACGTGCGTTATTTTCAAAGAATAGTCGTTTGACGATTCTCATGTCTTCGACTTTATAGGCCGTGATTTTCACATGCAAATATACATTCGACGTCGACTTGCTATGTGTGCACGGAAGCAGGGACGAGTACGTGAAGCTATCAAAACCTTCAAGGATGTATGTGTTGATGTTCTTTTTTGGCCTTTTGCTATTTCTATGAATTCCTTTTTCTTCAGATTATTAGGGATGGCTCCATGAGTAACATACTAGGCGTTCAAGAGAATCTCATCGAAGCTTGTTTGGAAATGCAAGCGTACGCTGATGTGCAAGCTCTTCTTGTTCGTTATGATGGCTTTGGTGAGTAGTAGAGGATGCGGCCTTTTGAAAGCTACATATAACATCTTGTTCTGTAGATCTACGGGAACCAAGATCTGCGGTGCTGAGCTACACATCTGCACTTCTGAAAGCACGGGCTGTTGCTGACAAGTATCTATTGTTTCTTTCTTTTCAACTCTTATATATAACTCTAGGTTACTCTCTAATGAACGTCTTAATTTGAAGGTTTGTTGCGGATATTTCGACAAGGCGAGGTCTGTCATCGGCAGAGGCAACAGCAATTGAAGCTATAACTAGAGCGATAGAGTTCAATCCCCATGTGCCTCTTTACTTGCTTGGTATGTCACAAACCGTTTTATTTGTAGTGAATTTTCCATGTTTATACCTTTTCAGAATTACGCCCCATGATTCTTCCTCCGGAACATTATTTGAAACGTGGAGATTCGGAAGCTATTGCTTACGCTTTCTTTCACATACAACACTGGAAGCGGATTGATGGTGCTCTTCAGCTTTTGCAGTATACGTGGAAAGGAGGTGGGAGCAACCCGGAACATTGTCAATTGCTGCTTCTGCATAGTGCATACATTGATCGAACATGGCTATTGACTAGTTTTCAGATTTTGCGTCACGGTTTTCAATGAGTGGATATTGCTATCCATATTCACCACAACTTGAGTCGGCTGACAGAGAGCTCCTCCCTGGTAAGTGTCAGTTAGAATTGGTAATTTTACAGGGAATACTTTGTAAACACCAAAAGAATGTTATTTCAACGTCTTTCTTCTCTTTGCTCAATAAGGAACCAGTTCAAAATAGATGCAACCTGGTATGCCTCCAGTGCCTTTTTTTACTTGTGAGGAGAGAAGCTGATGGAATTGTTAGTAATTTCATTTTCTTTTTGGGATGTAGGCTCCGCGGCTGTTGAAACTCTTCCTTTACGTTGTTTTTCATTCTACATTCCGCATCTCCGATTTATAGAATTCCTAGAGATCCGACCCTTTGGATTTCTCAATAGATCACTCTTTCTTTTTTCAAGAAGACTGCGGTTGATGGCATGAATGCAGCCAAGCATGCAGTGAACCATAGTCTGGCGGGCATGATAACTACAACAATCAAGTGATAACGCCTTGATTCGCCCAGCATAACTTTTGAGCTCTGCCTAGCAATAAAACCTACACTAATAGCCTGATTATTCTATTTACACAGTCATAATTTTGCAGAATACGGCCATTATGAGCAGGTCATTGAACAATGTCGCCGCAGTGTATTTCAATGTTAAGTTAGCATGGCCATGAAGTTTCGGTGTTCCCGAAAAAGGAGAGTCCGGTGTGGGCATTACTACAAACGTTGTCCTGTCTGGCTGTTTGCACCATCGCTCTTCTAGTTCACCATTATCCGACAAGTACTTTTGAAGCCAATCCATTTTGTAAGTCTTTTCATTAAACTACCTTAGTAGTGATTTCCTTCTTTCTTTTAGCTTGGCTGGTATTTGCAAAGCATATAATCGGGCTTTAGTTTGACTCTTACAGTCATTCTACTGTATAGACTGTTGCGTTCTTTCGAACAACCAGCGCTTTCTGGCCACTTTGCTATTATCTCTGATGGTGAGATCGTTAGGGCGGCTGCCGGGAAGTGATAGATAATGCTCGATTCTATTTGAAGCGAAGTGTTTGCCCATAATCCTTATTCTTGCCATATTGTAAGAGTTCTTTATAAAGCAGCCCATCGGGAATTCTATCGCAGTGTGGTTGGATGAAAGCCGCTTGGGTATACAGAGGGTCCGCTATGTCACCTGAATTTAGCGCGCGAAATTGGCGCTAGAAACAGAAACTGTGGCAAAGTGAACTTATGGCAACTTATGGCAGCTACTATGAACGAGGCCAGAAGTTACCTTGCACACACCCTATGACCCTTATCGTCGGTGTATCGGCTAGTTTGAATACGCAGGACCGGTTAGGGAACTGTGGAGGCAAGGCGCAGAGCTTTATACAGCTCATTCGACCCCGCCCTTCCCTTATTTCAAGGGGAAGAGGAGGTAATACTTGTTGATAGCTTCACCGACGATTCTTTGCTTTGTTCTTTTTCATCTTAGCTCGACCATCCACAAGTTCATCACTCGAACGGTGTGGGGGCGTGTGACCCAATAAGTTTGATCTGGTAGTTTTGCTTTGACCCTTCTAGCCCTGAATTATAATGTTTTCAAGGAAAATTTTCTATTTTAGTTGCTTTTATTTCCCCCAACACGTTTTAAAATGACAAGTGCAAGTCAAATTTCGGAAGGAAAGGTGGTTTGAAGCGACCTCTAATTGCGATTAATAGTATTGGCTTGTTCAGAAAGTTTCCGCTTGATTTTGGGACACCTTGCATATATTTCTATATTATTATATTCATGTGGCTCCTTTAAGCATTTCTGCGAAGAACTAAAAGCCACGCAAGGCGCGAGAAGAAAGCTGTGTGGTGCTGCTTGGAAGACTTCTGGACGCTTGTAAAGTGCCGTGTAGTCTTGTAGTGGGGAAGAAGCGGCACAAGGTCGTTTTCAGCAATAATTCTCGGGTCTAGTGTCTGATCTCTTGTAGAGGCCATCTTGGAAAAATGACACGTTGGCTAAGTCAAGAGGTTCTGCTGATGCCAAAGATGTTGCAGCGCAGTTTGTTTAGGCTCGGGATTTCAACTTGTGCACAAGATGGGGCTGTGCATTTGTGGGGAAAAGAGTCGGCAGCACCACCCTGACGACTTGTTGCGCATTCTTTGGACACCTGTATATTTGGGAACCCCATCTCAGTCACGCCTAATTAAGAAGTGGCCTGTTCAATACTCCATGCAGATTTGGCTTGATCAACACCCTAAGTCCATATTTGTCACTCTCCGATATCCGACCTTCACCCTAATCTTCTTCGAAGCTTTTATCATCGCGAGAAAGACATTTGAATCACGACCACACCGAGTTTTTGTGGATTCGGGACCAAATGCTCAGTTGATATCCCGATTTGCTTCAGCACTTTCCGACCATATTTGCGAGGAAACAAGAAACTCGCACATAACAGCCTGTTAGGGGCAAAGTGTTTCATGGTTCAAGTAACAGTGAATTCAGACAGTGAGAAACGCGCATTCTATTGATACAGGAAGTGAAGGCAGTTTCTTAAAAGTGATTTAGAAGTGAAGCGTTTAATAGTGAGATATAAAAACGGCGGAATTACTCCAAACAATCTAATATGTATTGTTGCGCCGGTAGTGCAGATCTGTGCGTTGCGTGAAAGCAGTCGACACTTCCAGGGCCGAAAGGCTCACATTAAATTGCAACTGACGGCAGTTTAATTTTTATCAGGCTTCGTTAGAATCTCGAGTTTTTAATCATTCTCGTGTAATTGTCTTCAATTGCAGGCATTTTCTGCAAGTGTGTTAGGAGTGCAGCGGCTGATTGCACACTTTCATCATTGGATTCCTGAAAATGTGATTGGTTTGCTCGCTTCAAAACCAGCTCAAATTGTTATAGAAAACATGTAGTTTATGCTGATTTCGTAGCCTTTCTTCTTCTGGGTATTGTAATTTGTATTCACAAACCAAATCCAGTTTAAGTTCTCTATAAGCTGTGATATTTCTTTCAATGTCGCAATTTCTGTTTATGTCAGAAGCAAATCCTTCATTTTCCTTTGGTTGTCCATAAATGTCTTTTCTCAAGCAAACGTGTTCTTTGTCTACTCCGTGTAGAATATTTCCCTAGTCGACAGCTTCTGATGCTAACATTAGAAATAATAATGCTATATCACTTCTCTTGTCGTAATCGATCTGATCTCATAATCTGTCATCTGTCTTGTTATAATACGCATAGCAATGAAGATTTCCATTTTCTCGCGATTGCTGCTGATGACTGATTGATTGTTGGTTCAAACTACTTGAAAGTTTGGGAATGAATTATTCCGTTTGCTTATATGACTCTTATTATTTTTGTAGACTTTCATATGTCGTAATGTCGGTGTTGTCACCACCGGATGTTAGAAAACTCGTTGAAGCTCTCCTCAGTGATTTACGACAACTCTCCACGGAAGCCAAAAAGAAGCATAATCATGTGAAAGAGGTGGGTGGTTCAGTAACATGGGATGTTTTCCTACATGGATTGGGAATTCATTCAGTTACAACATTTGATCTCACTCTGTAACTACGCGTAAGGGGTGGATAGACATATTCGATATGGAGGTGCTGTTAAAATAAAATTCAATTTATTTCCATTTGTTCCAATTTGTCTAGTTTTTAATTAATATTATTCAATTCTCTTCGACAGCACTCACTCATGTCATCATTTTACATTCATATATGCAAGCACGGTAGCTAACGCGGCGTTTGTATTCAGATGCAGTTTTCTTGATTGTTCTGAATGAGGTTATCATTTTCATATTCTATAAATGTCATCGTCTTATAGGCTTTACCAGTTCAGTGATTTAGGCAGCTGAATCAGGTGTCGTTCGTGTTCGAAATATAAGCACAGCATCTGGAGAAGCAACACTTCTCACAAATCTGCGAGCAGCCAGCAATGAATTGCTTCATCCTCTCATTCTTGCCTGTGCTACTCGACAAACGCGACTTGTTCAGATAGCCTTGCAGAGCATACAACGTTTAGTTCAACATCGTATTCTAGAAGCGGTGAGAATCTATAGTTTTTTTTTCTGTTCATTTTCCACAACATGTGACGGCAACAGCTAACTTCCTTTTTCATGTCGCCCAAGATTAGTGTGTTTAAATTTTAGAGTTGCGCAAATGTTGTTGTCAGCGAATTGTGGTCTGGTTGAAGTGGAATGTGAGGAGCTTCGAGTTTTGCAAACTGTTCCTCCACTGGTCTCCGCTGATCTGCTCGTCACGGGAAACACTCTTGCAAAGGTGAGAACTGATCCAACAACAAATGATTGTAGAGCAGATTCAGTTGCCCTTATATCCATTTTTGACAAATGCAATCATGTTGTCGAATTTTTTTTTACTAAAATCGTGTATAGCCCTGCCCTAAGGAAGGTAAGTGGCTAGTTGGGTCCCAAAATATTTTTTTTTTCGAATTTTCTCCTTGTTTTTTGTATTTCTTTCACCACCACTTGGATGCGTTTACCGTCAGCTCTTACTTGCTTGCTCTAGTGCATTGTCATGTGCTTTCGTATGCATTTTGCCAAGGATCCTGTAGTTATCAATGCAGCTTCAGCTGCTGTGCGACAGCTGGTGGGATGTGTCTTCGAGCGTGTCATACAAGTGAGTCTTTTATTTTTACGTTGCCATATACTTGATATAATTTTGCTGTAAACCTGCCCGCTCATGGATGTGCTTGCGTAATATTCTTGGATTTAGGAGGATGGTGTGTTCAGCACCGAGTTGACAGTGGTACCTTCTTCTGGAGGACGTCCATCGCCAAGATCTGCCCCACCGACATTGCGGCCATGTGCAGCTGACGCCTACTTGCTGTTTCAAGGTATTTGCATACTAAATTCTCGATCCGCGGCAGTTGATAGATTACATTGCAGGATCTTTGCTTGCTGATTAACGCAAAGCCAAGTGTATGGCTGGTAGGAATTCATGAAATGACAAGGAACTCTTCGGTTTAGAACTCATAGAGAATATCCTGAAAAGTTATCCAGGAGTATTTTTCAGAGTAAGAGGCTAATATTTTTCGTCGATTTTATGATATGTAATACATTGATTTTGGTTCTTAATTTGAGCATTTTTCAGCACCCAGAGTTCTGTGATCTTCTGAAGTCCGAAGTGTGCCCACTAGTAATCAAGTTGTTCTCTCCAAGTTTGAAATCAGCCCACGTACGTTTATTGGCTAGTTTTTGTGTTTTTGTTTTGCTGCAATTTTGATTTTTTTCTTTTATCTAAGGACGTTTCGCTTATACGCCATACATGTAGAATGGAATTATTGCTTCATATACGACATGAACACTAATTGTTCCCATGATTGGTTGATGTTCAGGTGTCATCTCAACATCCGTCATCTCGTTCATCCACCGGTGTGGGCTCTCCGACAGATCGACCGTACTTTCCCATTGCTATGCGACTTGTTCGAATAATTCTGTGCTTGATCTCACTCTATCATCAGTTGCTTGTAAGTGCTCCTTTCTGTGCACAATTTGCTTATGCCTGCTATCTCAGTTATTTTTTATGGATTTAGCCCACGGAATGTGAGATTTTTCTGTCATCCCTAATCAAGTTCGTGGATGTAGATCGCAGAGGATGGCAACGGGCGCTTTCTCTAGAAGCGCTTCATAGAGTTGTGGTGAGACCAGACATTGTCAGGTATGTTATGTCAGGCACTTGTGCTTCAATACTCGCTAATATTATAATATTCAAATATTTGCCTAGGTGGCTATGTGAAAATTTCGATGCAAGATCGAACTCTATCAAAGTTTTGGAACATCTGTCGCATAGTATTTTCTGTGTTATTCAGCAAAGTTTTGCGTCTTCAAAGATGAGTTCCGGTAAGATCGGCAATACTTATTACACACAAATAGGCCAATGTTGTCTTCATGAGGAATTTGAATTTTCCTTCAAACATGATTTTTTTTCGTTTTCAGTAGAGGCTGATATGGACCCCGACATACTTCAACCAAGAGGATCGTCTGGATTCTATTTCAACAATGTTTGGCATCCATATGTTGAGCATTTGTCCGCGAAGAAATCCATTCTGTACGTTCATAAGACGCTTTATCCTAGATCTCTCTGCCCTTTTCACTCACTGACGACACGCGCGTCGCCATCGCGCGTTTTAGCATTCGACCACATGGGACCGGTCGTTAAATTTGAAACGCTTATAGAGAGCAAAACAGTTTCTGCCATGATCAATGGTGCAGTAGATATCCAGTGGTTCAAAAGTAAAGTAAGGAGGTGAAAGCAAGCAGGGGGAGATTAGAATTCAATTTAAACTCTCGCAACGGTGGACGATAGAAGCATTTTGGCTTGTTTTAACAGAGCAATATATCTTGTCATCCACTGAGCTCCGCGCTTATTTATGTTACTCTTTTTTCACAGGATGATAACAAAAAAAAATAAAACTAATAAAGCCAAAATTAAAATTTCAATGTGTCAGTGTCAATGTTATAGTATTCGTTTTCAGACTGGACAGCCTGGAAAGACACGAGGGCGGGCGTTCTGCCGGAAGGATATGTAGTATCGCGAGCAAACTGCGCTCTGGTTGATTTTGTGCAAGCCGTCTACGCGGCTGTAGACGCACTTAGCTTACAAGGTGAGATATTCGTTTCATTGGTTAACATGTTCTTATGTGAGGTTCTTTCAGAAAACGGGGATAAGAATAAACAACGAGCATGTTGCTGCCTACGAAGTTATACGATGTCAACCGAATCTGCTGGCAGCATTGAGCCTTTTGTTATCAGCGAGGTATAGTAGGAATTCAGTTCTTTCATATTGTGAGCAATGTTAAAGCTCAAATTCCGGAAGAATGGCTTTTACAAAGTGCGAATGTTTTGCTTCGGAGATATTGTGATGTGTTTTAAGCACTGACGAAACTGTGACGGATCAGCTTCTGTGTGCGCTGTCAACGCTAATGTCAGTTGGGTGCAAATTAAAAGTGATTCCTGCCAGTTTGAATTGTTTGTACGTTCTCTGCTGTGCTTGCCTACCATCTGTGACGTACTTGCGTTCGTATGCAGGAGCGGAGACGCCAACTAGTGAGCGTGAGTTCTTTTGAACTTCTCTTTGATTTCAACAAAATTTCATAAATTTGTCCTCAAAAGAGGCAGGGTTGCGTGTAGTCTGTGTGGCATCCGCTCCGCCATTGACATTGGTCGTTGGACAAGAAAACCTTCCCACATCTCCTGCCATTTTTGGTTGAATGCTGTCTGATTGTGAGAGTGAAAACGTTGATCTGTGGCAGCTCCCACATATCATTGCACAGGACAGGCCGCTCTAGCCATCCAAATTGAAATTCAAATATATCCTATGCAGAGGCACATGTCACAGGCAAAAGATATAGCACACTAATTCAATGGGGTTTGTATGTTTTTTATGGAGTTCTGGTGATGGGTTGTTAGAAACAAATAGATTAATCCTGAAATACGTGCAGTCGTCAATTGTTAAGCCCATTTTATGCTAAACAAGAAGAGGTCTTATCGACAAAGCTGAGCGATAATTTGACCTTGCTTTCGGGCTTTTTTTTTGTTGTCTCTACGCACTTTGCCTTGAAAGGAGAGGTCCCTTTGTTGTTTAAGATCTACCTTATTAGGTAGTCATTTGCAAAAAAGGCGACTCAGCAGCAATTCATTTCAACGATCGCTGTACCGAAGTCTTATGCTGATTGTGCCCTAAAAATTGCTAGTGAAAAAGTCAATTTTCACTTCTCGAAAGTAGCGCCTGAACTACGACGCTGTTTTGGTGGGGCACGCATCTTAAAGGCGCTGACAATCATCTTTTCAAAACCCCGTCAGTCATTTTGAGTACGTATTTTTCAATTATAGTGATTTCAGAGCCTACTCTGGCCTAAACACTAGCTCTGTTTCTCTTTCTTCATTGAATTTTTTTTATTCGCGTTTTCTCAGCCCATCTGTTAAATTAAGAACAACTGAAGACTTCGTGTTTGATTCGTCTTCAGCACTGCACGAGGTTGTTGTTTCTGGCACCCCTTGCCCCTCGTCTGTCGTAGTGCCAGATAAATGGAATGATCAAGTTATGGTGAGTCCCTTCACTTCACGCAATTTTTTTCGTCATTCGTTTTGTGCTAGCAATGGAAGAAGCTCATTTTACAGTTGACGTCACGCAATCTGCAAGCATCATCCATTCTCCTCAGCTCCATCTGTGCCCACGCCACATACTTGGACGAACTCTGGTATGATTGCAAGAAAGTGTCTTATGATTTTTTTCTTGCTGTGTCAGTTTCTGCCTTTCTAGGCATTTGAGTCTGTTGACGTGCCAACATATTGCTTGGTTGCTCGGAATTCGGCCATCTTGCACGGGTATTTTTGCACGAGAAAAGGCAGAAGTGGATCAACAAAGTATGTTTCGTTATTGTGAAGTCTGTGCTTCGATGTTAAAGGTTGCTTCACACAGTTGTAAAAGAAAGGCGAAGCGGTATCACCGATATTCGATTTTTATCAAAGAATCTGCAGTCTACTCAGAACTTCGTGACTGTATTTTTTTGCAGTGTCAAGAATCTTCATTTCAGATAGTGCGAATGTGATAACAACGGCCGCCCTTTCTAAAATTCCGATTCTTGTAAGATTTTCATTTTTTATTGCCCTTGGTCGTTTTTTAAACCTAACGTTTAAACCTTGCGAGCAATGCTCACTAGAAATTTTCAGGCATCTCTTCTGGATAAGGTTGCTTGTTCCTCCGTATCGCTATCGAATGCTTCACTTCTTAAAGCTATTGAAGCAATGATGAGGTGCGCAGCTTCGAAACTCGTTTTTTGATATGTGTACATCAGTATCCATTTTTTGTTTTGCTTGTTTTCTGTTTTTGTTTTTGGTTTTTTTTTTCTATCACTTCGTGGTCAGTTTGAACCGCAAAGGTATCAAGAAAATTTCAGTAGAAAAAGGAACAGGAACCAAATGAGCACTCCCTCAGCAAAATATGTATAAGAAATCCTCTAAAATTGTGTTTCTTCCCACCAGAACTGCTCTAAAAAGGGGGTAGCTGTAATGCAGATCTGTTAATATGTCACAAAAATATGCTGAAAATGGAAAAATTACCATACCGCATGAAAAATTAATAAGTCATGGAGATTTCTTCACCATTTCCGACCGTGGAGCTGCATGAGGCTCTTACTCGACATCTTTTTACGTTTGACTAGGGATCGGCCGCAATTGCTGTTCACTTTGAAGTTTAGCATTTTCGGGGGCTCTTGACGGCGATGGTGAACTTCTCCCGACCTCTACTTCTGAAAATTCCAGCGGTAGCGTATTTCTTGTTAGGATTTTTCTTTACTATGTTAAACTCTCCTTATCACTTGTTATTTTTTATGTATCTTTTGAGTTTAGTAACTGTAACATTTACAGAATATCTGACGAAAATGTTGCTGTGGCAGCGACTGGCAGAGAATGTTCGCTTTTCCCTTTGGCGATGCTGCTTCGATTTGCATCTCTTAATCTTCAGCGTCAACAAGTCTTTTGGGATCGCGTCACAGCACATTTCATCAAGGTACGTCGAGACGCCACTATTACTTTTTACTTTGACTATAGTACTAGGGCTAGAACCGCACTGACTATGTGGCAGTCTGAGATTAGTGTTTTCAGGTCTGCGGTCATATATCACCATCACTGCGTGAGTGGGCAGCTGTCGCACTGTCAAGCATCATCAAGCAGGCGTTTAAGGCAAAGACTGGCTTATCAGAAGCGGTATGTCCGCTGCCTCTTGCACACGAAACCTGCCAAGTTCTTCTTTTCCAGGAGCACCAGTCAATCACTCTCAAAACATTACGTTCGATGTGCTCAATTCATCAAGCGGACGTGCAACGACGTCAGCTTGACTGTTTGATGGCACTTCTACAAACAGATGGCGCCCAACTCGTGCCCGAGATGTGGCAGCATGTTATTTTCATAGTTGCTGCTGTCGTTGATGAAGAAAACTGGTACGTGTATGCCTCCTGAAGTTTATAAATCCATGGTAAGAACAGTGGAGGCGCAGCCATTCAATTGCTATAGAATAGGTGTGATTATACGTAAATGGCAACTTTGAGGTGGTGCGTGCTAAGCCATAAAAATGGAGAAAAGGCGGAACGCGAACACAAAACTGAAAGTTTGCCTGAATTCGGCCTCACCTCATTTTGCAATATAATGCCTAATAATATTTGATTAGTCGGAGGGTTGTGTCGACAGCTTACAGGTCTCAGCGGGAAACTGTAGTTGATATGCGGCTCAATGAAGAATTTCGAGCTCGCTCCCAGTTTTTTATTTCCGCTCCACAAACAATGTGCTTTAAATGCGGCGAATATTGCGAAGACCGCTCAGAAATCGCATGTTTGCTGCATTTTTAGTGGTACTGGAACACACCCATTGTTGACTATTCTTTCGATTACAAACTTTTTGGAAGTTACTTCCAGTCTGAGTCGTTTATGGTTCACGATTGCCATTCTTGAAGATTACTTTTAACCTCCATTCGAAGTAATTATAATTAACTATTGAATAGCATTGATCTAAAAAATTCAGCTGTGACGAAGCATTGGTGCGGCAGGGCTATCTCGGTCTGAGACTGGTTGCTGCGGACTTTCTTCCGTCACTTCCATTTGAGTGTATTTCTGTGCTGGTTGAAGCCGTGGCACGATATGGGAAACAAACAGCTGATCACAACATTTCGTTGTCAGCATCTTACTCATTAGGTGTGTCATTTTCAAGGGACAGTCAATTAGGATTTTCTGATAACTTCTGTCGTATTTGGTCTCTTTTCCAGGATGGACGAATTTCCAGACTTTGGGTGCCTTTGCGCAAAGCGAAAGTCGTTTGAGTGCCGATCCTCTGAAAAGGAATAACCATTCTCAATTTATCTTTGGGCTCGGATATTCCATTGTCTTCTCTTTCTCCATCTTAAATCTTGACCGTATCTGTCTATAAACATGTACCATTCAGTCTTGGTTTGGTTGCTAGACACGTTGCTTTCGCGAATTATGCGTACGATGTCACATCAAGTTCGGAAATCAGTGCCCTGCAAATCGTTCTGTCAAACGTGCCTTCACGGTCATTGTGCTTGCGGAAATCAGGGTACGTAGGATATCAATTATGATATGGCAGGTAATGAGAAATGTCGGCAAGATTAATGTACGAGGAACATTACGACAAAAGCAGTACACTACAATGCACTCGCTTGTCCCGGCATTAGCAAAATTCTACAAATACAGTCGATGTTTTCACTTGCACTTGGAATACGCTGCAGTTGATTTTGAAGATTTCTAATGGCAGACGGAGATGACTTTGTCAGTTACAGCGGAAGTAGCTTTTCAAACTCTACTGTCTCACCTGAGCTTGCCTTCAGATCTTTTTGCACAGTAAGTGCAGGTGCCATAGGATGAGGTTATTATGTTTATCATAGAAACAAGTTGAATCAAACTAATCTACTTACTATTGTGGCATTGTGACTAAGCTTTCACAATTTGGTGTTTGATTAATCATGCCCCTTCATGTTTTCCAGCAGAGTAGTAGTTCGGCCGATGTTTCTGAATTATGCATTGAAATCCTGATCAAGCACATTTTTTAAAGATCATCATGCCCTTGTTGGATCGAGTTCGGGTGCAGACCCGGAGTGCATCGACGGAGCGTGCAAGCGGAGTGCTTCTAATGCACCATTCCCGGGATACACAGCAGAAGCAATGGACTGAAGACCTGTATACACACACTATCGGCGGCATCAAAGATATTCGTTGCTCAGCGCAAGGCTCTGTTGGCCTTAGGTATGTTTAAAGCTTATATCAGCTTATATTCAAAAGGGTCCTAAAAAGTAACGGCTGACATGGCTGGGGAGTGAATTTGAATCAGATCCTGTTCAGAAGATTTTGGATCAGCATGGGAAGCGCTGCTGTCGTATCTCGAATGGGCCTCGTGCTACCATAACGCCGAACTTTCGCTGTCTGCACTCAAAAGCTTTCAGGTTGTCAATTTTTTCGGAAAGTTAAGAATTGGTGTTATTTATTGGCTATTTAGGAAGTATTGCTTGGAAAAATATCTGCTCAAACGTTAGATATCAACTATCGTGAACGAGCGAGCAGGTACTGTACCTTTTTCCGATTGGGACTCTTTAATTATTTTGTTTCTGCTAATTATCTCAATTTCTTTGTTTCATCTACACATTTACAAATACCGAACTGACATTTACAAGCATCTTCGCAATTTCTGATTAGTAGGCATTTGTTGAAGTTAATTGAAACATGCTTGAATAACCAAAAATTTTTGGGAGATCACAGCGATAGGATAGGAAGAGTTTGACAATATAGTTCTTGACGACTTTTATATGTTCAGTGTGGAAAGCTCTGGTGATGACGTGACGCCGTTTCTACCTTTGCCACAATGGATCGAGTCGTGGAATGTGAGTTCGGATGTACAAAAAGTGATTAGTAGATTGGAGAACGAGTTTATGATTCCCTCCCAAATTTCATGATGGTCTGTCATTCATGTTAGTTTTTCCGATAACTGCAGGGTAGGATTGCGTGAAAGGTGCGAAAGCGAAGGTGCTGGCACGCAATCTGTAGATAATCGTGTACAATTCCTGCGTAATTTACCTCGAACACGTTCTTTGTGTAGCTGTTCAGAATTCCAATGGCTAGAGCATGTGCTTGATTTTCAGATATGCGCACTCTTTATCTGAAAAGTGTAATTTTAGGCTTGGCAACGGATATCGCGAAGTTTAGCTCGGATGGGTACCGGTTCTACGACGACAGAAGGTAAAAATGAAATCTACTCTTCATTTCAGCCCTGCCTCTCATACCTTTTGTGAAGCCTCGTTGGACTATCTTTTGATTTATCAGGTGGTGAGAAGTCGTCGTATGTTCCTGGTCCATCTCATCTCACAACCCTCCTTCATATTTTTCCACCATTGTTCGATCATGTGGCTCGCCACATATCCGTCAACGAACTAAAAGCTGAACAGCTGCCGTCAGTTCTTGAGGTCTCTACTCGATTTTTTGGATTTCTCTCTGTTTGGAAATCTGTT
>MU869815.1:27312-41544 GCA_036418205.1 Ostertagia ostertagi | reverse complement strand
TCGCTGATCGACGCCACCGTCGGAGGGAAATGTATCGATGGAATTATTTCTTCGCGAAATTTCCTGAGATCACGAATAAATGGACAATTGTGGGAAGCCTTCACGATGAGAAATCAAACAGTATGCTCGCAACTACGTCGGATTGAACGAACTCGACTCAATAGCAAGCTAGAAAACTTACGTGGAAATGCCGACTTACAGCCGAACTCCTTCATAAAATGGGAATGCGATACCACCCAAAAGATGTACCGTCATAGGCACGGATGAGGTGGATCATGATATGGAGGCCGCACTGAATTTAGGGCCTTCATTTTCCGTTGCAGAATCGATAACCGAGAGAACTATGAATGCGGTTAACCTTGGGTTCAACAAATTTGCATTCCTACTGAGATGGCGAGAACATAACGGACCAACAGTGTTGGATAGAAAGTCAACCATCCTCGCAGCGACACCTTTCCCAAGAGACAGTTGCACCATTCCAAAGCCTATTCCCGCCCTCGAACCGTTGTTGACTACTCTACACCAGCAACTCAAAGATATTTATTCAACAGCCACACAAACATTTGGTTCTAATCTAACCGAAGACGAGAAGAGAGGACTCAGAAAGTTATTAGCCAAGAAAAGGGAATTGAGATATACTGTTGGAGACAAAAGCGGAGATTTTGTTGTTATCACCAAAGAAATGGACAAGGCAATTACTCTCCGTAGTCTGGAAGATCGTGGCACCTACACAGAGTCTTCTCTTCAGTCGTTTGACCGGGCTTCTAAACGACTTGAAACAACCATAAAAACAGTGCTAAATGGGAAGGTAGACGCGGGAACAGTGAGACGCTTCATTTCGTCCTCTCCATGTATTCCTACCTACTACTCTTTGGTTAAAACCCACAAAATTGCGGATAACACATTGGACAATCTCACGGATAGGGACATCAAAACCCGTCCCATAATTTCAAGCTGTGGAGGACCATCTGACAGAATAAGTTGGCTGTTGGTGAAAATCTTTTCTCCACTTTTGCACAAGGTAACGTCACATTTGACAAATACTGGGGACTTCATTACTTCCCTCAGTCAACGACAAATTCCAACAAGTGTACACTACGCAAGCTTTGATGCAGTCTCGCTCTATACCAACGTCAACACACGGGATGCAATTGAAGCATTGTTGGCCTTGTGGCAAAGGCACAGAGAAGAAGATCTACACTTTTGGACTTGACGAGGATGAATTGAGAGATTTACTCAAGGCTACTCTGGAGTGCAATAATTTCCAATTTGATCGATGGCTACTCGGAGTCCAATATTTTATCCATTCGACTCGAAAGTTACGCAGACATCCGTTTGCAATGGGATTAAAATGCTCACTGCTGCAATTGATATATTTGGACATTGCGAACAAAGGTCATTAACTGCTGGAATAATTTTCTACAAGAGGTACATAGACGACGTATTCATAGTCGGCTCCTCCTCTAATGAGCTGGAAGAAACACTTGATAATTTAAATTCACAAGATCCCAATATCAAGTTTACTGTAGAAAATCCAAATGCGGAAGGTTTTGTTCCATTCCTAAATACAAAGGTCCGAATAAGAAATGGGGCCACAGAGTTAGTTTGGTATAAGAAACCAGCATCAAAAAATGTGTTGCTGCACGCTAGGAGCTGCCATCCTACATACATGAAGGCCAACATAGTGCGGATCCTAATCACCACCAAGGAGAAAATTTGTACCCAACAATCGGATGAAGTAGATTCGATGGTGGACAATATTCTAAGGGAGAACGGTTATGTTAAGGCACCAATACGTACATGGAGACCACACTCGACACCAGATGGAATATCCATGGTGATGCCGTATGTTAATGAAAACACGGCACTAAAAGTGAACAGTGTGGTCAAAAGCTCACCTCTCCCGATACGATTAATATTCCGTCCGCCACCGAATCTCAAACGCCTACTCACATACTCAAGGCCCTATGAAGAAAAATGCGGCAGAGAGGGTTGTAGCTACTGTACTGACACCAAAATATGTCAGCTCAGAAGGCGGTTTACTTAGTAGAATGTCAAGGGTGTGGGCAAAAATATGTCGGAGAAACAAAGAGACTCTCGATGAGCACCGCAGGGCGCTTAAGAAATCCACCGGCTTATCCTAATAGCAGTTTCTCCAGACATCGTACAAAAGAGCATGCACAAGAAGAACCCCCCATACTAGTAATTAAAGTGCTACACCGCTCAATAGAGAACACAGCAGAAAGGAAAATATTGGAAGCCCTTGAGATAAAACGATTAGCACCCGAAATAAACAGCAAGGAAGAGCTACGTGACATCCTTCAAATTGTCACATAGTATCATGCATTTTGACCGTTGCATGGCATTCCTACTATTTAAGGGCGCGAGCGGGGTAGGTTACCCTAATTTTCGTTGGGTAAGTTTGGAAGCTGTACTGAGGCGAACGCGTGTGAGTAGTTTCAATATATCCCGTATATTGTCCAGCTTGTGTGAGAAAAGCTATTTCAGGCCTGACGAAGGTGCTAAGCACCGAAATATCGCAAGTTTTTGGAAAGCTTTCGAAATTAAGTGTTTTGAAGCTTTTTGAAATAAATTTTGGAGCCTCCAATTGTTGTTTAACATTCAAGATATTTTGACTGCACTGAAGAGCAAAAAAGGTTTGAAAAGTTGCCAATAATGCGCAAGATGCTCCGACAACCTTAATAGTTGGAAAAGCATTCCACGTAATTATCCGTCAAATACGTGTATGCGATCTCAACTTTGCAATACGACCTCCCCTTTTTCGTTCATCCAAATACGACCCCCTCCTTGGACTTTGTACAACGGAAGGTTGACCATGATCGGAAACCTCCATAAGGGGCATTCCTGAACTCTTTGAACTGCTGTTTCAACGTTTTCGGAATGATTTAGTCGAATCGCGTTGAATTTTCGTGAGACTTCGGTGTCTGATCGAGCGTTGATTGAATGCTTGATCCAAGTATGTGGCAGGTTCAACTTACAACTATTACAAGAATTTTTGCGCTAAAACAGGAACAAGTTGTATGTGTTTATCGGACGGTGGTGCTCGGAACAATATGCTAATGCAGCCATGTTTATTCGCTCATAAACTATGAGAACAACACCATTTTCATTAAGCGAAAAAAACCGACCGGCTGTGCAAAGCCGTTTTAAACTGGGTGAATGATTTGTTGGGAGCTTTTTTTGGATACTTTCTGAAACATCCATCACTGGGAAAGCGATGAATTATGTACAACGGCGTTGACCTCCGGCGGATAAATAGAGATCAGCGGTTTGATGAAGATAGACCCATAGAGAAGTAAAGTCGTGAAACATGATGAATAGGAGTTGGACGGTGATCCTCACTCATTGGGAATGTCGTCATCTATGAATGGCCATGAGAGTGCTTCTGTGAACGAGACGCTTCGAGTAGCGTAATAACTTCGTATAGCATACATTATACGAAGTTATACGAAGGAAAACAACAACCTCTCAATCTTTTTTTCATTTTGTCGACCTTAGCGCCAACTTAATTGAAGCCATAAAACCGTGAACTTTAGTTGGAATACGTACAAGATCGTACCGCAAAGCAAAATGATAGCGAGCTAGAGTAGGGTCTTGCTTTGGATGATGGCGTCAAAGGTATTCGCGAAACAAGCGTTCAAAAAGGACCGAAATAAAGGCCGATGCTCCTTGTAATATACCGGTATGTGTCACTCGGCCTCCCTTCTTGCCGCGATGCCTTTGTCAGGAACTCGTACCAAAGGCCATACCTTCTCGATGCACCACCACGAGCTTCATTCGGGATTTCGAGAGTATAAACGACACCTATCGATCGTCATCCTTTGACAACAAGAATCAAGAATCAATATGTTTCAAGTGGTAAGCATCACTTCTAGCAAGGATCAGTCATCTTTACAAATTCTGTCGACGTACGGAGGATTTGTCGCGGGATTTGATACGCAGACCGGTAACAGCCATTTTTGTTATCGCACCGTCTCGGCTTCTAATGGAAATTCAGAAATACATAAGATCGGTTTGGTAACCATTTACAAACGAAAATTTAGTGGAACTGTAATTCGGAAGAGGGGAAGGCCACTCTTACCTAACAAAGTGAGTGGGAAAAGGACCTTGCCTCTAATCAAACATAATCATTATATCTTCCACTGAGACGGTGGCCTACGATCGGTACGTTGCACCTATATTCTTATCGAAAAATCTTCAGCTAAAACGGCTGCATCGTGATGCTGACTCTCTTCCCTCCGATTATCGACGATCCCATGGCAAGCCCTTCGAAGAAAATTCTGTCTTGTACCGAATTCCCGGTGGCATCCTTCTAACTAGATCATCATAGCCTCGTTTCTGAATGTTGAGTAGACCTGAGGGCCCTTCCGCAACCCCACTTTGATTGAAAACCGCCATTTTGATTAGATATTATGAGTGCCCCCCCCCCCGCGAACTACATTAACATCAAAAATTTCACAACCTTACAAAATCCAACTGTTGAATATGTTCGGGCGTACCCTTTGTGAGAACTACATACAGTGGCAGTGGCCCGCGCTAAACTGCTTTAAATATTCCGGCCCAGGTGCTTTTCTTTACGTTTGACACTGTTCAATAAGCTGCATTACAAGTTTTATTTGTTTCGGCCTTCAAGCGTGCCGACCTTTCCCAAGAAATTTTACATTGGTGAATATCTTGACTACGGATGGTAGCATACATAAGCGAAAGGGTTATTATTTCAGGGTGACGGGCTTTTTTTTGTGATGATTTGTTATCAGAGCAAGGATTTAAAGCTTCCGTTATGAAAGATGCCACCATCAAAAGGAGTCTCTTGTCTCAAGAAACTCCGAAAACTGTGGCAATGTCTTTGAACACGGAGATACACACGTCACCATCTCAAACCTTCAATATTACTATAATCTAAACTGTGAATAATTTGCAGCAGGTACAAATGGTCTCTACATTCTTCTTTTAACTCTCACCGATACTCAAATCGATTCAGCGCAATAGTCGTTAATTAAAGGCAAGATTCGGATAAAATAGGTGTGGAAAAGCGTTCAGTTATGAAGCTATAGGTGGGAGGTGGTCTGTAAAAGAGAAGGAAAGCAAACGAAACCACCGATTACGCCCCGTACAGAGACCTCCCTATTTCAGCCACATTCCACCTTAGATAGAGAACCAGACACCAGCGGCGACGATTCAACGAACCTAAACGTTACGCACGTGAAACGACATCGGAGGGCTTGCGGATGGGCGTGCGCGGGTCGCGACGACGGCTACTTTCGTCTTTTTCGCGCAATTCATGCGGCAAAAGCCGCTAATAACTCCTGTCGCCTCGTCTACGACCCCTGGAAGGGGCGAGCGCGCCTAATCCCGGAGCGTTCCTTCAGTTGGATGTCGCACAGTTTCTGCCTCATTCTTATGGGCTGAATAAAGTGTAGTACATGCACGACCACATTCCTGACTGTCATAGTCAAATCGCGCTCGCTCACCCGGACTACATGTGGAGCAAGCCTCCTTCTTTCTATAGACTCTGGTCGCTCACCCTTGCCAAGGGTGATTGAAGTTTTGCTTCTTTTCGACAACTCTATCGGTCACAGGTAACGTTTTATGTAGAGAATGAAAGAGCACGAATTTCCGTGAACAATTCCTTTAACATTTTGGACGAAGTTCTAACTAATGCTGTTCGAAGAAGTTGTATTGAATGACGAAGCAGCTGTGATTTCTATAAAAATTCAGCTTTTCTCCTGAAAGCTTTTATTCGTATATGTGAGTACATTCGGGTCATTGTAGAGATACGGTAGAAAATGTAGTGCGGCAAATAATCGATAGGCGAAAGTCCACTTTCTGTACAAAAATGACGAGCACCTCCAAAAATGCTGTGAACCACACGACTCCACAACTACATAAGTGAATGTGATTCTAATATGTATTCCGCCAAAAATAGGTTCCAAGAACAATCGCCACACCTGATATCCAGACATGAACCATTCCACGAATGTGGTCGTAGACCCTCGTTTCGATAGTTTCGGTATGCCTTCTATGACCCTAGGGCGAGCGACAGTCTTCTCGTCTGTGCAGTCTGTATTTGGTGATTCATATTATGGCGTATTCAGTAATCTGACAAAATCCTTTCAATGGATCGTAATGGTTATCGTCTATCGTAAATTATGCCCCGTTAAAGCCTGATTTAAAGACCGTTTCAAAACTAGTGCTGGAATCCCCTTTTCATTCCACCATTTCTTAAAGTACTGCGAACCGCTTGGCTCGCAAGCTCATACATCTCTTCTTGTAGATCGCAGATAGGCTAGTGAACTCAACCTCAGGTCGCTCATTTATCACTGGTTCAGTTACTAATATTTTTTTCAATTTTATGCGTTTTCAAGCGCAAATAAATAATAATAAAAATAACAATACCAGAAATTGCTGAAATGGTGCATCTTACACTCGTGATCCGGATTCTACCGATGTTGAGGAATGAAGTATATAAGGGTTTAGAGATCGTTATAAAGGTAGAAAATTAGAAAACACCAATTAGGAAATTATCATATAAGGACAGATAATGAGAGCATTAAAACGTTGTCATTAGAACTTAAGATCTTTCACGCGGTCGTAATGTCACAAAATATCTAGAGAGCTCCGTAACTTATGACTCTGTTTAGTTAGGAAAAATGGGCGCCATATCAGTCTCTCACCGCCTAAGTCTCAGCCCCTTTTTCGACAAGAAGGAAATGTTTTATGCGGTTGTCACAGCATTTCCATCACAATGCCCCCGTATTTCGTGATAGCGCCGAAAAATATTGTAATACTCACTTCTGTAACTTTCTCGGCATATAATCACTCCACATCTAAAGGAATCTTGCGCGGAAAAATCATGATTCTATTTCAGCCATAAATCACTGGCTTGAGACTCATTATCCACGATAATAGTGAAAAGAACTGAAGTTGCTTTCGTTGATTAGAAATTCGAAAAACTCGAAAAGGCTGCTACGCGTTCGAATTGCCCACGGACGTCTTTCACGAATGCTGGCGACGGGGATGCTCAAACTTGGTTCTTGGAGTGCATTCACTAGAAGCTCTTTCTGGCCTTCTGCTTCGTTGCATTCACATCTTACACTTCTACTCCATCCTATTCCATCGATCGATTTGTCTCCACTCTCCGAAATCGCGCGCTTTAACCCGATTCTCTCATTGCGTCGCCTGGTACGTAGCCGGCCAAACGCCGTCTTCTTTCCATGCCTCGCCTGGCTCTGCCTCCTGGTCCTTCGATGGTCCATAACGTGTAGTTTTTTACGTTTGTTTCTCTTCAGAAACCGAATCTTCATGCGTGAAACTTTGTGTGCTATTTCCAGTGATCACAACTGACATATTCATGTTAGGAAAGAGTGCAAGAATTTTCCGCGCAAGATTCCTTTAACAATTTTCACTTTTACTGGAAGAGATCCTGTTGTTCAACAGCGTTGTTTCAAAAATGTCAAATCAAGTTTTAGCACTATTGGAGAGAAGTCCATGACCATGTTGTGGCTATTTACTATTGTTTCGCTCATCTATGGCTCATGGTTGTTACTAATAAAACTGAGGTTTTCCTGCACAAACACAAGAAAACATAATGCTGCGGAGACGATGAAAGACACAGGAGAAAACTAGCAGTTACCTACACCTTCTTCAAACTTAGCGGGATAGCTTTAAGTAGATGGTTTTCTTCTACCTAGCGAATTTTGTAGGGTAGAACAATTCTGATTGCATACATCGGTCGTTCTTCGGAGACAACGTTCACTTATGATGAGGGAAAACGGTAACTCCCACCAGAGGTATTAGTGAGTTACCAAAATTGTTTCTTCGCAAGCGCAGGACAACTAAGAACTTATGATGACTGACTTTGTTTTGGCTTTGACTTCTATAAATAACTGGATATAGAGGCTCAAACCTTACTCAATGATTTAATAATCCAAAAATGAAGTGAAGTCCTAAGTATTGAGGAAAGTGATGATGGATGCCTGTTTATATTGAAGTGTTGCATACGACTATTCAATGCGAAAACTTTCAAAACTTCGAAAATTTTATGGAATGATTTCCGACTAGGGGAGGTTTCACTCTCGTGAATGCACTTTTTCCAGCACCGTTGGTTTCCGCTCTACTGAGCAACGCGGCAGAAGCTATGAGGAATTAGAGGGCGTCCGCTCGCGTCTATATGACTGATTAAAATATTGAATGCAGAATTGAGCAGCGGAGCATTCAGAGAATGACAGGCTTAACCTTAATTGCTAACTAATCTTAAAGGCTCTCTAGTGTATCGCATCAACTTCCCTCAATCCTTATACTTATGAAACATAGTGAAAGGTTGCATACACAAGTGGTATTGTCATAAATAATGGTTAGGGGCCTCGTAGTTAAGATAAGGATCGCAAATGCTCCACAATGTTTCGCGCCACACGATCGTTGCTAAAATAATACAATGACTCTCATTGGATAATAATATGACAATCAGTCCAATGTATGTATTATTGCGAATCGAGAAAATTCCGATAATAATGCACTTATCCAGAATTTTCTATTTCTATTGTTTCCCCCCCCCATAGACCGTCTTCAGAAACACCGTCTGCGGTTTCGGTTTGACGCAGATGATCCGCGAAATTGTCGCCATTGCTATAATCTTTTTTTCCGAAGGAATCATCCAGATTTAGAATGACTAAAAATCAATCTCTTTAGGGACAAGGGAAAACATACGGCGACACATCTTCACGCGAAGACAAGGCTGTTCGGAGCGCCGCTATCGTCCCTGGTTTGGGTTCTCAGCTTATATTGCCTATCCACCGACAGCTAGGCTCAAAAGGTCCATACAAGCTGCTTGATGTCATATCGGCTTAGAGAAGTCAAATTTTACCGTGATTCTAGCAACGTTTTCAGACTGTCTTTCCAGCAGATTCTTGAAATGCAAGACGGCGGTTTCCAGGAAACATTCATCGGACAAGTTATGGTATTGGCAACTTTATACGAAGTTATACGAAAAAAAAACACCGTAAACCCTATGAACCAGTCAGCTCGGCGATTCATTTTCTGACGACTAGTGGACAGTGGATCTGGGGTGCTTGACAGGGGGCCCGTCGCGCGGCAAGAAGGCAGACGGACGAGTCATCGTACATCACCGGGTACCCTACAGGAGGCAGTCGCGTATCCTTGGTCCTTTTGACGCTGTTCCGCGTTAATACCTTGACACAGAGCCAGCGGACGAGTCGCAGCGCGTACTGTGCTGATTTCACGTCAAGTTGAAGAATGTACCATTGCACACCCTACATCGCACATAATATGCTGCGACTCGTACGTTGACCCACCCTCTTTGCCGCGCGACGGGCCTCCTGTCGGGTACCGTGAGCTGGATCGTTTTCGCCTCATCATCAAGAAGATAACATTAAAGGACTTCTCTGAATTTCTCATTTACTTCATGCCCTTGCGTAACGCACAGTTGATCACGCGCGAGCCATGGGAGAAAACCGAGCCGAACAGACACCTCCTTCATCGCCAAGTCTCATAAAAGCTTCCTTGTGTCGCAGTTTGGGGACACTACTCTTCCCACTGCCCGACATTCAAAACGTTTACCCCAAAATGCATCTTCCGACCTACAATCCTTTTTCTTCGGATTAAGATTTTTTCGGCTACCTCCATGAGACTGCTTCTTGCCTTTGACATTATATACGCTACTCGCATGCATGTGTAAGTCTACAAAATTTGCCAGACGCATATAGGCATTACAATTTCGTTTGAGGAGGTGTTTGTGTAATGGGTGAACCTTTACGATAGGGAGCATATCAGCTTCTATCCTGAAGCTTCACTGCTGGTCTCACTCGTGCGAGTGACTCAGATGGTCCTTATATGGAACATATTTAACAGCAACGGTATGCGTTATAACCTATAATATAGCATTTCCAGCCGGAAATTGAACTAGCAGTGAATGCGGTAAGAGGAAAACTGCAATAATCCTGCTCAGATCTCCTATTAAAACAATAAGCTGAAAGAGATGAAGAAGAATGATCCTAGAATCTCTCTGCTTCGCGCTTTCATAGAATACTCTCTGCTAATATTCTAGCTTCTATCCGACCAACCTCGCAATTCAATGACTATACATCTCTGTTCTTACCATATGTTGCGGGAAGAATAAAACATGATATGTACACCATTGGCCCCACAAGTCAAGGCACAGAGCATACCGTATTCGAATATCCCTACGATTTCACGTGGATGAAGAATGCGCGGCGCATCTCAAAAAGGAAATCAACACTGAAAATTGTATCCTATTATCTTCTAGTGTGAGCTGACTCATTGCGCTTCCCTACCACTTTGGCGCCCCAGATATCTACTATATTACAAGGCTGTTCCGATACTGAATTGTTAGGCGTACGAAAATTCTAGTTTCCATGACTTCCGGTCTATGCTCCGAGATCTCTCGTGCCAGGCATTATCATAGCGCCGTCCGCCTATCGTTCATCGGTAGTGAACACGTGGTATACTCAGCAACTTCTCTGATTGCTCAGAAATTACACTTTTTCTCTCATTCCAAAGTAGCTTCTTTTCCTAACGAGTTAAAGGAATCCTCCACGGAAAAAGCTCCGCCCTCATTACCACAGAAAACGATACCTTAAAGGAATCTTCCACGGAAAGAGTGATCATTTTGTCTTGTGTGTAGGATTAGTATTATCGAAACTAACGCTTATGTTCCGTTCTTTTTGCTATGCTCATGAGGCTAGGGGCCTAAGGGTATCGTTTTTCTGTGGAAGGGGAGGCGAGCTTTTTCCGCGGAAGATTCCTTTAGTCGGTCAAACTTCGATTTGCCACATGTGAATTCAATTGGTTATGATATCGCACTATCCCGGCTGCCATGAAAGCTCAATCCGGCGACGCTGACTCGAGCGTATACGGTGACTCACTTGACTTCATAAAGCCCGAAGGAATATTGAGCAAGGAGCGAGTTGACCAAAATATTTCAATGCATCAAGTTTTTACTGACTAGCGGATCACTGCAACGCGTGCAGTGCGGCAATAAGTAGAAGAGAGATTACAACAGGTCAAATCACTTGAGTAACTTGCTCAACATCGAGAGTCTCACACCAGGTGCGCTGATTTTCCTCCATAATCCTACAAAATTTCTATTTCCGAACAATTACTATACGCAATATAATGCAGGTCCTCCACGCTCAATTCGCGCTGTTGGTGGATTTCAGAGTCCACTATTACTATACACGATGATGGCAGCCACGCTTATGCCAAGTCCCTAGCCGCACTGCCGGGACTGTACGTCACCGTGCTACCGATGACGCGCCGCGCCTGGTGAATTTTTCTCTGACACCGCGCTTGCCCTGCATCAATAAATAACATAAATAAATATCTTCCACAAGACATCAGAGTTTGAATCTTAATTCTTTATTACCGCTGTTGTCCCTGTGCTTCACATATATCAATACGTATACCCAGCCTGATTACTGATTGCTTTGATTCACTCTTCACTACCATTTCTCTCACCCTTGCTGAACACCTCCTGTTACCATTTCCAGTCTCCTCGCACTGTCCTTGTCATCCCTCTCTCGGCTGCCTAGGATAAAACCCCTTCAGGCCTACGTGAAATTTTTGACACTGCACGGGTATCGTCTGACCCCCTACCATTACATCACCGGGTCCAATTATCGCATCATATGCATAAATTAATTAGGCGTCAGCTCTTCGACAAAACCTTTCGAGTCGCCTAATCGCCAAATGCAGAAGTTTACAGCGGAGACACAGCCACTGGCAGCAGCACTAATCGCAAATATAGACCGCTGAGATGTAAATTGCCCCAAGGCCACCGTATTCTGCTCACTTTTGTCGACATTCGTTCTGAAACCGCATCAAGCTCTCCGACGGGGTGATCACAATTACGGGGGAGGGGGATAGAATCAAAGCCATGTTCGAATCATTCGCATCTATTAGATGGATCATGCGCAAAGTCTAAAATTTCTGGTCTCATCCAGTATAGGGGCCATCAAGTGCGAGGTTTTCGAATTACGACCCCGTGGTCTCAGGGGCGATTGAAGGCAGTCTAGGGGGTGGGGGTGAGGGCAGCCACTTGACGTTGCCTCCCAATTCCCCCCCCCCTACAGGAAGACCCATTCCTCGGTTCACAGTCGGAGAGAATCTGCTCCTAAAAAATCTCAAAAATGCTGAGATCTGCAAGCATTATGCACAGCCTACGTACTAGAGGCGAAGATTGCTCATGGTCAATTCCATCCAGAACTGATAGCATCGGTAGAACTGTACTGTCGAGCAGCCACGGCCGGAACATTATAGCACAGCCATTTTCATTTACTGCCCAGTACTTGTAGCTGTAAAGGTAGGGAGCAGAAGCGCAGCTGTGTTCGTGAATGGCTTCGCAGCTTCTTGCTAAACCCTATGAAAAAGTCACGAACCTCAAATCTGAGTGCATATCGCCTTTTTTCCTGAAGAACAGCCTTGTTGGTGAACGTCGAGGTGAACGCAGCAGTCTTCTCACAGAGTCGGCAATTTGATGGCGGAAATTCCTGCAATTACAAACCCTTTACGTCTACCGTAACCCGTTTATAACTCCCATCCAAAAAAAGTTCAGGTTCGGGACTTTCGCGTTTTATGGCAGTGTCATAGCATGAACTTTAGCACTTCATAAGAGGACAAGCGTAAAGTGGGTAAATTGAGGTGTTATCGTATTTGTAATAGTGCATTCGTAGGAGTAACTCGTGAGTTCGCTTGCATTTCTGAGGAATTATTGCCATGCTTGAATAGGTGAGGTGGCAAGGTGCATTGACGGCAGGTTGCTCAGGCATGAATGAAGTTGCTGACATTCGCGTCCACCTCTGTACTGCGACCGACTGAGGAAACTCGAAGGAGGCGCCCATCCGTCTGCTAAGACACATGAAGGGGATTTTTCGCGGCTCGAAGAGGGGCTCTTGAGATGGATGCGCGTTGCCTAATCAGTGTCATTGCAAGGCGCAGCTAGCGCTAATTAGGAGAGCTCAAAGAAGCCTTGGTCAACATTCAAAGAGCATCAGGCTTCTGCTAGCAAAGACGCGATCGCCACAGCAATTCGGACGGGTCCCTCAGGCGAAACATTCAGGGAGGTCTGAAATTCCATAAGGGAACTTCGTCGAGGCGTCGTCAACAAACTCGGCTCATAGCAGCTGACGCACAAGCACGTGCGACCGTCGAGCATTTCAAAATAATTTTTGGACTGCTTGTCCTTAATCCCCTCGAGTGTTTTCAGCCTATCTATTAGAGACTTCCCACTCGGCTGAACGCTACTCGCGTTTCATTTCGTATTCGCAATCGTTGACCACCTCAATGACTTGATACATAGTATATTATTGTGAGGTCTGGACGGGCAACTACGCTGCCGCAATTAGCATAATCACCGCGCTTTCCTCGTACATCGCTGTCCAACGGAGTATTACCGGCTTGCTGGCAGGTGTGGGACAGACAACGGGGGAAAGCTGTCAATGATGGATCGTTTTTTCCCTTTAACTGCTCACAAATTACAGGAAATGGGACAGAGCACAGGTGTTCTCAAGCAGAAAGCTGAAAGTGGGAGATGCCGGAAGTAGTGCTAATTTTTTTCTGGTGTGTTTATTGAATTCCATTGGCGCAGATTGGACAGCTGCCTACCACCCGCTGCGACGCGGACCACTACCGCGCTTCCGGAAGGCTGAATGGAGAGGAAACACTTCACTTCACAATGGCCCCCTCGGCCACAGAGTTCGCCCAAAAGAGCACGCGAAACGCCTCACTAAAGCACTAGAAAAGCATTATCAAAGCAATTTGAGTAATAGCTTTCATAAAGCACTCCATGGAGAAGAAAAAAGCGGAAATTCGAGTGGAAAGTGTTCGTCGGTTGACCTTCATGTGCTGTGGAATATTTCTCTTGAAGGAAAAAAGGTCTTCATGCGAAAGTGGTCTTATGGTATTGCTTTGGAATCCAAACAGTGGTCAGATCAGTGTTCCCTCTTTTCAACCCATTCCAGAGCGAGGTGAAAGATCAGTTATGGAATGGAACCGTACAAAATTTGCTCACAGCATAGTTGCTAAAGTACCTCAAAAAATTCGCGCAAATGCGAACCATTTCTGGCACTGCTTACCGTAAAGGGAGGTTCGCGGACAAAGTTCGGGAGAGGACGATTTCTCGTTCGGTTCCATCTATGTAGAATACAGCCTGTGGTGTAACCCTTCGAGATCCATTTC